>QNTS01000134.1:374811-408168 GCA_003317085.1 Hucho hucho | reverse complement strand
CCCGCCCTCTCCGCTTCGCACCGCTTTCCTTCCATTGAAATGAATGCGTTTCACCGCGCGGCATCCTGTGCTAGTGTATCATGCCTGTGACTCGGCGAGTTCCAACTCCAGAAAGGTGTAGAAAAAAAATAAAGGCCTTCTCAATCCGAAATCTTTGTACAAGTAAATTTCGTAAAATAGTAAAAAAAATAATAGTTGTTATATGCAGCATCCACCTTCACATCAAAAGTATTTACTTCTTGTCAACCGGATCAGGGGTCATTAAAACATAAAAACTCTTAAAACTCTGATCTCAAGGATCACACATACAAACGGACAGACTGATTGGCTACCATCTTGGATTTGCTCAATATCAGATATGTCTATGTCCTGGGAAGTTTTCTTGGTACTTACAACCTCATGCTAATCGCATTAGCCTACGTTAGCTTAACCGTCCCGTGAACGGGACACCGATACCAAAGAAGTATATAATAAGAACAAATTTGTAATAAGCTGTATCATGAATATAAACAAAAGAGCTGAGAATACATTGTGCCTTCCAGCACATGATATAAATAATTTACTTATTTGTTTCAGAATTTCTGCAGTCAAGCTGACTGCAGTGATACAGTTCTACAAGGAACATGGTGTGGCTCCAAAGAAGAAGAGGTGTGGTGGTCTCGCCAGCAAACGGGTGCTGTCCTACGAGGACATTCAGTGAATCGTAAACAACTTCGCACATGTCCACGCGATACCGCTCCCAGGACGGATCCCTGGATTTAAAAGGGCAGACATCCGTGTGCTACCGACATTTGAGACCAAGTCCTCTGTGTGGCGGAAGTAAAAAAAACTTTGATGAGTGATCATGGTGTTTTCCTAAATCTTGATGATTTTTTTAATTAAACGTTTGTCAGCTCAAGCCAGTGGACCAGCGGCAAAGACTCCAACCAAAGCCCACACGAATCGGATCCAAAGAGACTGTCAGTCCTTACTGGTGACGTGTGTGTTGAGTCATATTTTCTTTAACGTTTCTCATTTTAGTTGCTGCTAAGAGAGACCAGCGCTTACTCTGACCCGTTTTAGCTCTCACCCCCCCATCCCCTTTCCTGTTTTAGGTATGTAATGACCTGGCTAGATCATAAAGGAACAATTGTCCAGACAGAGGATGGAGTTTACGAATTCCCTGTTTATTAACCCAACTCAACACAATCTACTATTTGGCCGTAGCCCACGCCAAATAAATCAAGGATGCCGTATAAAACAACTGTGACCATCTCTTTGACCAGACGTAAGAGAGAGAACAATGGCTAAACATGGCCTCAAACTTCCGATGCTCCACCCCCCTGCCAGCCCCACCCCCCGCCGGCGCTCCACCAACCACCAGGATGCCCGGTACAAGAACATTCCAGGCATTCCTGTGGTTGGCAGATAGCAGGTTTACTGGCATGTCGCGAACACTGGGTACTGGTAAGTACAACCAACCAACGAACAGCATAACCCACAGCATAACACACAGCTGACTGTGCAGGTCGCTACACAGCCCCCCCACAACAAAGTCCCTCGTCCCCGAGGGAACAAACAAAGTCTCTGAAGCGACCCGGAGGTCTCCTTTGCCTGCGTTGCCGTGATGGTCGCACAGCTGACTGTGCAGGTCGCTACACAGCCCCCCCACAACAAAGTCCCTCGTCCCCGAGGGAACAAACAAAGTCTCTGAAGCGATCCGGAGGTCTCCTTTGCCTGTGTTGCCGTGATGGTCGCAGAGTGTCCAGATGTGGAACAGGGGGCTCAGTCCGTGGCAGGGGGCTGCCTCTCTGGGGCCCAGGGGATGCAGGCAGGGACATGGGGGACAAGGATGAGGGAATGAGGAATACAGTCCGTTGCTCCGGGGAACCACGTGGTGACACGGTGAACCACGCCTGGGGGGTGGGTGCTTGGGGAATGCCATTGCCAGAGAGAGGAATTGTGGGGTTCCCTGGGTTTTGGGGAGAAGAGGCCCCTCTGTATGGGGTTAACCTGTCCCGGTGCAGTGCCATCTTTCTCCCCCTGTTAGAAAGCTGCACCCGGTACACAACCTCTCCTACCCTCTCCAGGACACTGCATGGCCCCACCCAGTGGCTGTCCATCTTGGGGCATCTGCCTTTCTTTCTCAGGGGGCTGTAGACCCAAACCAGCTCCCCAGCCACAAAGTGCCTTCCCCGGGTGAGCACGTCATAGTTCCTCTTCTGCCTCCCACCTGCATTCATCAGCTGCTCTCTGGCGAAGGTGTGGGCTGTCTCCAGGCAGTCCTGGAGTCTCCGGGCATACTCCGGCCCCGGGGGAACAGGAGGGCTATCCAGGGGCCAATCAAATGGCATCTCTGCAGGGGTGTGGATCTCTCTCCCCTGCATGAGGAGGGCAGGCGTGCAGGAGGTGGAGTCTTGGGCAGCGGAGCAGCATGCCATGAGGACGATGACCAGCTGCTGTTCAAGCGTTTGATGAAACTCTCCACAAGGCCATCACTTTGAGGATGGAGAGGAGTAGTGCGGGTCTTGTGCATATCCAGCCTCTCACACATGATGGCAAACACACGGGACTCAAAGTTTCTGCCTTGGTCGCTGTGGATGGACTCCGCAGCTCCAAACCTGCCGAACATCCCCGCTGTCAGGGCGTCGACAATTGTCCTGGTCAGGCAGAGCATAGGCCTCAGGCCATTTTGTGAAATAGTCCATGGCCATGAGCACCCAGCGGTTTCCACTGTCTGTGGTGGGGAAAGGCCCAACTACATCCACTCCCACCCTCTCCATGGGAGCCCCCACTGGGAAATGTTGGAGCTGAGTATGAGAATGGCCTGGACAGCCCTTTCTCGCTGTGCAGTTGTCACAGCGGCGGCAAAAGTCCTACACATCCCTCTTGTGCTGCCCCCAGTAAAAGCCCCGACGGAGGTGGTGGAGGGTTTTTGTGACCCCAAAGTGTCCAGTCCCCTCCCCCCCATGAGTGCTCTGGAGCACAGCCTCCTGCAGTGCTTTTGGGACCACCACCTGCCACTTCTCCTCTCCCATAGCTGGCTACTTCCATGCCCACTGTAGCACAGTATCAGCCAGCCGCAGTCTCTCAAACTTTGACCACAACCCGTTGGTAGCGAGTGAGAGCGCTGCCACCTCTTCCCACGGTGGTCTCAGCTGCACCTCTACCCACTGTGGCACCGGCTGTAGGTCTGTTTCCCTTCCCTGATTCTGCCCCCATTTAGCCACGTCAACAGTCTACAGCTCACAGCAGATAGGTCCGCTCGCTAGACACACTATGGCACAGACCCCCTCCTCCGCACACAGCTTTCTCTCTCACGGCCCTCTCTCCACTCACAGTGGCGGAACCCGTCTGCAGTACAGGGCCAACGGGACATGGCGTCGGCTTTGGAGTGGCGTGCCCCTGCCCTGCACTGTGAAGTCATACAACTCCAACTAGCGTGCAACCTGCCCCTCTGGCTCTTTGAAAGACATGAGCCACTGGAGAGCAGAGTGGTCAGTCCTTACAGTAAAAGGCAGGCCACCCAGGTAGTACTTGAAGTGTTTGATGGAAGCCACAACTCCCGCCAGGTGACACAGTAGCGGCGCTCATGTTTGTTGAATGTTTTGCTGAAGTATGCCACCACTCTCTCCCCCTCTGGCCCCACCTGGGCCAGCACCCCACCCATGCCCACATTGCTTGTGTCCAGGATAAAGGGCAAGGTGAGGCCATGGGGGGGGGGGGCAAGTACAGTGCATGTTTGACTGTGTTGAAGGCCTTTGGCAGCAGGCAGTTCAGGGGAGCACCGACACTTGAGAAGCCCCGTACAAACCTCCTGTAGTACAAGGCCAGGCCCAGGAAGCTCTTCAGCTGATGCTGGTCGGTGGGGGTGGGCCAGGCTCGGACAGCCCCCACTTGGTCCTCCATGCTTCTGATACCCTCCTTCCCCACTTGGTGGCCCAAGAAGAACACCTCTCTCCTCATCAAGTGGCAATTCTTGGGGTAGAGCTTCAGGCCTGCGGCAGCCACCCTCTCCGGCACACGCCGTAGCACCCCCAAGGCTGACTGGAAGGAGCTGCTGTGGGCCAGGATGTTGTAAAGGTATACCAGACACTCCTGTTGGTGAATGCCATCCAGCACCCTGTCCATCAAACGCTCAAAAATAGCTGGAGCGTTGCACAGGCCGAAGAACAGGACCTTGAACTGCCAGTGTCCTCTCTTAGTGGAGAACACAGTTTTGGCTCTGGGGCACCTACCAGTAGCCACTGCAGAGGTCTAGAGAGTAGAACCAGGAGGACCCCCTAACCAGGTCCAGCGACTCATCGATACATGGTATGGGGTATGAGTCCTTCCTGGTTACCTCATTCAGTTGCCTGTAGTCTGCACAGAACCTCAGCTTGCCATCCTTCTTAGGAACCATGATGACTGGTGCCGCCCAAGGGCTGTCTGAGGGCTTGATGAAGTCTGCCCGATGCATCTCCGACACAGCCTTGTCTGCCGCCTCCTGGCATGCCTGCAGGATATGGCGGGGACGCATCTTGATGGGCCGAGCATCACCTGTGTCGATCTCATGCTGCACCAGATGAGTCTGACCCACCTCTCAGATGAGTCTGACGTCACTCAGCGCAAAGCTGTCTCTGAATTCAAACAACAACTGCCACAACCGTTCCTGCTGCTCGGGGTCAAGACCAACACAGTTCCTCCCCCATATCTCCCTCACTGCAGACAGTCCTCTCCTCTCCCATCTGGGGTAGCTGGGCTGTGGGGGCACGGAGGTAGGGGGAATGTGGAGGAATGTGTCATGGAGGTAGCTGGGGGAATGTAATACACAGCCCTAGGTGATAGAGGGGCTGGGGAAAAGTCACACACAGATGTGCGGGAGGGGGCAGCCATGAGTACTTCCCTTAGGACAGCTAATCAGCCGTACCAGTGATTGTCCGGGAGGTGAATCATCTCTAACTCGTGTTGAGTTTCAAAGTGCAGCTGCAGCTTCACGCTTTTCTGGTCTGGTAAGTCTTTACCCCATACCATTTATACAGTTTGTCTGACCTCACTCGGGGGCGTGACTTGTCACTTGTACAAAGTTATGTAAAACAATTATCTCTTATAATTTCTCAAATCACATCCGCCTCTTAACAAAAACATTTTCATAATTTTTCATATGACATGCACAACGCATAGTATGGAAACATTGTACATGTAGTGGGTATACTTTCCATATTACAGTATTTCCTTCATAACGTTTTTAATGACATCACAAAATAAACAAAATTACATTCATTTTCTATAGATCGCCTCTGACCATTCCCCAAGTTCTAGTTTAGAAATATTGTTCCAGTAGTTGCTTTTGAACGTGTTACAGTTTCAGTGGAAAAAAGGTATGTTGAGACAAAGCACATTCCTTTTGAAGAGCGAGACCTGAATTTTCTCCCCTTGAATTACAACAGGACGTGTTGTTAATCCCCACTAGTTCTTCCCCCCCGCCCCCTCCTCTGCGAGAGGGGGTCTAATTGAAGTTATTCATTGCAAACCTGATCCGACCTATTTAGATTCTCTTGGACAGTCATGACAATGTGCTTCATAGAAAGTGTTACCCCATATTTTCCAGGTTAAAGTAACCACTGATAAATCTCAATTCAAATATGTCAGTCTAAAGCCTGCAGGTGTAATGCTTTAGTTACAAGCATGTGCTGTATGAGCCTTTATAATCACTTATTATAAGGCTTATAATATCTTATGTCTCTCTATCTAGGGCATTTTCAACTGACTCGAAATGGCTGTTATCTAAAAAAACAGTTTTTCTTTGTCATTATGGGTATTGTGTGTAGTTTGCTGAGGATTTTTTTATTTATTTAATCCATTTTAGATTAAGGCTGTAACGTAAGAAAATGTGGAAAAGTCAAGGGGTCTGAATACTTTCCTAACCCTAACCCTAACCCACTGTATGTACAGCGCCTTGCTAAAGTATTCAGACCCCTTGGATTTCTTCACATTTTATTGTGTTATGAAATGGGATTAAAATTGATTTGTCATTTTTTGTCAACAATCTACACAAAATACTTAACTAAATATAATCATTGCATAAGTATTCAGCCCCTTTGTTTTAAGGCAAGCCTAAATTATTTCAGGAGTAAAATTTGGCTTAACAAAACACATAAATTACATTGACTCACTCTGTGTGAAATAATAGGGGTTGGTAGATGGGTAACAATAACAAATCAATGAGTGGCCAAGTTACAGTTTTGACTTAAATTTGCTTGAAAATCTATGTCAAGACTTCCCCAACATCTTGACAGAGCTTGAAGAATTGTTTAAATAATATTTGTAAATCCAGGTGTGCAAAGCTCTAATAGACTTAAACAAGAAAACTCACCACTGTAATCGATGTCAAAGGTGTACCTAGCATGTTTTGACTACAGGAGCTCAATACTTATGCAACAACTATATTTTTGTTATTCAATTTCTAACATAATTAGGTAGCCAAGGTTAAGTTCACTGATAACGATTGACTGGTTGAACACTGAACAGGCTTTAAGTGATGCTAATCACATCTGCATACCGCTGGAGGCTGCCTAACTTGAGAGCTCTAAGCTGCATCGATCCCCAATAACAGGACATTATAGCCTGTATGCAGCCAGACACACATCAGTGATGTGGTGATCAAACAGCTCCTTCAATACAGAGTCAGCTATTCCAGAGAAACCCTGGGAGTAAATGGCTGTGAGTCTGACTCTGTCTGTATCTGTGTCTTTATGTGTGTCTCTCCCTGCCTCTCTCTCTGGCTCTCTCTCTATCTCCCTCGCTCTCTCTCTCTAAGAGCACTCAACATGTACAGTGCAGTAACACCATGTATAGTATATAGACCTATGGAGTTTTTTCTCAACAAAATGATTAATTTAAAGTTGCACTAGGCAGAAATTGCTCCGCCATTTCCTGGTTATAAAAAGTTTAATAGTTTGCCTAATTTCAGTTTATGTGACAAAACAAGTAAGTATAGTGTCAAGAATCATTGTACATAAATCGCTGTGAATTATTTTTTCCATAACCAAAAATATTGTATTTTCAGCTTTTGAAGCTTGTGTACAAAACCAAAAGTAAAAGACGCAAAAACGAAACTTAAGAATGGGAAGAATAGAAATAGTGCACATAGAACAGATCTACCACTTTTTAGATTTGCTTTCAATGAGAATGACAGATCTATAACTCATATTTCTATGGGAATTTGGTAAGGTAAAAGTTACATATTGCAGTTTTAAGCTCAGGCCAACAATCAAGGATAAAGCATGGTGTAATCATACTACAGTATGGAGGTCAAACGTTATATATTTTCTTAAATCTTGTCTCTCCGTCTCTGTCCAGCCCAACTCTCCTACAGGACACAAATCATTCAGTATCTCTAATCAGAATCTCTGGCAGTGACAGCTGGAGGTTGTTTACCTCATCCTTGCCAAATAATTACAATCGCCTTCAAATCCAGGACCAACGAGGACACAACAAAGGCCCACCTGGGGGATTAAAACCTGTTCACTGTGAACCCTTCGCCCTGCGGACACTGGTCCACATTTGTCCACAATATTTGTGAATGCTATGTGAGGCAATTTACTGTACTGCCATCTAAACTCAGCAACAAAAAAAACGTCCTCTCACTTTCAACTGCATTTCTTTTCAGCAAACTTAACATGTGTAAATATTTGTATGAACATAACAAGATTCAACAACTGAGACATAAACTGAACAAGTTCCACAGACTTGTAGTACATACGCATGTACTGCGTAGAAAGTGATAAACTCTTTTTCAGGATCCTGTCTTTCAAAGATAATTTATAAAAATCAAATAACTTCACAGATCTTCATTGTAAAGGGTTTAAACACTGTTTCCCATGTTTGTTCAATGAACCATAAACAATTAATGAACATGTACCTGTGGAACGGTCGTTAAGACACTAACAGCTTACAGACGGTAGGCAATTAAGGTCACAGTTATGAAAACTTAGGACACTAAAGATTCCTTTCTACTGACTCTGAAAAACACCAGAAGAAAGATGCCCAGGGTCCCTGCTCATCTGCATGAACATGCCTTAGCATGCTGCAAGGAGGCATAAGGACTGCAGATGTGGCCAGGGCAATAAATTGCAATGTCCGTACTGTGAGAGCATCATCGGACTGAGCTTGTTGTCATTGCAGGCAATCTCAATGCTGTGCGTTACAGGGAAGACATCCTCCTCCCTCATTTGGTACCCTTCCTGCAGACTCATCCTGACATGACCCTCTAGCATGACAATGCCACCAGCCTTACTGCTCGTTCTGTGCGTGATTTCCTGCAAGACAGGAATGTCAGTGTTCTGCAATGGCCAGCGAAGAGCCCGGATCTCAATCCCATTGAGCACGTCTGGGACCTGTTGGATTGGAGGGTGAGGGCTAGGGCCATTCCCCCCAGAAATGTCCAGGAACTTGCAGGTGCCTTGGTGGAAGAATGGGGTAACATCACAGCAAGAACTGGCAAATCTGATGCACTGCAGTACTTAATGCAGCTGGTGGCCACACCAGATACTGACTGTTACTTTTGATTTTGACCCAGCCCTTTGTTCAGGGACACATTATTAAATTTCTGTTAGTCACATGTCTGTGGAACTTGTTCAGTTTATGTCTCAGTTGTTGAATCTTGTTATGTTCATACAAATCTGTACACATGTTAAGTTTGCTGAAAAAAACGCAGTTGACAGTGAGAGGACGTTTCTTTTTTTGCCGAGTTTATATACAGTGAGGGAAAAAAAGTATTTGATCCCCTGCTGATTTTGTACGTTTGCCCACTGACAAAGAAATGATCAGTCTATAATTTTAATGGTAGGTTTATTTGAACAGTGAGAGACAGAATAACAACAAAAAAATCCAGAAAAACGCATGTGAAAAATGTTATAAATGGAATTGCATTTTAATGAGGGAAATAAGTATTTGACCCCTCTGCAAAACATGACTTAGTACTTGGTGGCAAAACCCTTGTTGGCAATCACAGAGGTCAGACGTTTGTTGTAGTTGGCCACCAGGTTTGCACACATCTCAGGAGGGATTTTGTCCCACTCCTCTTTGCAGATCTTCTCCAAGTCATTAAGGTTTCGAGGCTGACGTTTGGCAACTCGAACCTTCAGCTCCCTCCACAGATTTTCTATGGGATTAAGGTCTGGAGACTGGCTAGGCCACTCCCAGGACCTTAATGTGCTTCTTCTTGAGACACTCCTTTGTTGCCTTGGTCGTGTGTTTTGGGTCATTGTCATGCTGGAATACCCATCCACGACCCATTTTCAATGCCCTGGCTGAGGGAAGGAGGTTCTCACCCAAGATTTGAATGTACATGGCCCCGTCCATCGTTCCTTTGATGCGGTGAAGTTGTCCTGTCCCCTTAGCAGAAAAACACCCCCAAAGCATAATGTTTCCACCTTCATGTTTGACGGTGTGGATGGTGTTCTTGGGGTCATAGGCAGCATTCCTCCTCCTCCAAACACGGCGAGTTGAGTTGATGCCAAAGAGCTCCATTTTGGCCTCATCTGACCACAACACTTTCACCCAGTTGTCCGCTGAATCATTCAGATGTTCATTGGCAAACTTCAGACGGGCATGTATATGTGCTTTCTTGAGCAGGGGGACCTTGCGGGCGCTGCAGGATTTTAGTCCTTCACGGCGTAGTGTGTTACAAATTGTTTTCTTGGTGACTATGGTCCCAGCTGCCTTGAGATCATTGACAAGATCCTCCCGTGTAGTTCNGTGTTTTTCTGGATTTTTTTGTTGTTATTCTGTCTCTCACTGTTCAAATAAACCTACCATTAAAATTATAGACTGATCATTTCTTTGTCAGTGGGCAAACGTACAAAATCAGCAGGGGATCAAATACTTTTTTCCCTCACTGTATATATATATAATACTTTTTTATAAATATTTTTCAGGGGGTACACCCCTACTTCCCGCGGCTGTAAGCCTATGGAGATGTTTCCCTGGTAGGCAATAGAATAGTCAGGGATGTCTTGTCTCCCTTCCCATCCTTAAAGCCCCAGTCCTGCACTCCTCTTCCTGTCTAAAGCCCCACCCTTCCTCTGGGAAGGACCAGCAAGCTCTCCCTACCTGTTGCACTGCAGCAGAATCTGTCTGAGTCAGAGTCGGTTTTGAATGGGAAGGCATCGCACCACAGCAGTAACCCAATCCCCTGGCTTCTCCTTAGTCTGACAACAGGACAGGGCTGCCTGCTCACACTCAGCAGCATGAAGACCCTACGCCTCAGCACTTTTCTGTCTGCATGTGTGTGTGTGAGTGTGTGCGCGTGCATTTGGCCTTGTGTGTGACTCTCAGTGTGTGTGTGCCTCTGTGTTTGTGTGTGCCTCTGTGTGTGTGTCCGTGCAAAAGACTGCATTATTGATGAGAAGGGGAAGGAAGAAGTGAAACAGCGCCAGGACGGGACCGTGTGTGTGTGAGTGTGTAGAAGAGATGGGAGAGAGGAGTACGGTGCAGCAGCACAAGCAGCCTCCCTATGATGGTGGGCTCTGCAACTACGCCCAGAAAATCGGCTCCTGCTTCGGACTGGACGGTAAGAGAGAGGGGGGGTTTGTCCTGTACAGTGTGGAGGAGGGTTGGAAGGAACAGGCCAGTGACTGAGGATGTATGAGATTCATTTCTCTCAATAATCCAGATTAGGGATGCTGTCTTTTGTGTCTAATCATGGTGTGTTTGTGCAAGTGTGTCTTGAAGTGGGTATTTATTTGTGTCGGTGTGTGCAGTGGGAGCAGGGGTGTTTACATGTAGTTAGCTGCACCCAAAGATAGACCGTTGAATAGAAGAGCAGGGCTGTGCCCCACTGCAGCAGAACACACCAGCCTGTCCTCTAACAGACCCAGCCTCTGTCATCAGCCCATGTGTGTGTGTGCGTGCGTGTGTGCGTGTCCTCCACCTTATTCTTTATCATGCTATATGCGTTTGCATTAATTTTATTGGACTCTTTACTGTACAGTACATCTGATGGATGAGGAATTGATGTAGGCTAGATTTGTGGGTGAAAAACAGATAAATAAAACATTGATGTCAGTAGTAGCATGGTCAGGCTCAGCCTAGAGCTATAGCAATCCTCCTGTGTCCGTGGAAATGCTGTGACAAAGGAGCAATGCATTTAATTCGAAATATAGGCCATGCCCTAGTTCTCCTCTAGAGTCTGTTTCTGCTCTGTCATCATCATCCTCGCTTATATCATGATTTTCAAAAGCTTTAGAGTGGATAGTGTAAGGTACAGTATATGCTTGCAATGTGTATTGTACAGTTTCTGTTTTGTGGACAGTATATTCCTGTAAGAGAGATGTTAGTAAAAAAAAAAAGAATATTGGTTTATATAAAAGGGGTGTGTGTGACCTTAAAGTCTTGTTCACACTGCAGTCTGAAAAATGCACATAGAATCGGATATTACAAGCCACATTTCAAACCACCTTCGTAGGTGGTTTGAAATCAGATACAAATTTGATTGCTGACCATATAGACTTGTATCTGAACAGTCAAATCTCATTTCTTTGCCCTCAAGTGGTTTTTAGACTTTTATTTGGCATATCTTGTTCCTTGCTAGCTACTCTGTTGACAGTTTGACAAGAACATGTGGTAGCTAACTAGCTTGTTCATTGTTTACAAACAAATTAGTAAATGTGCTAGAAAGCTAAACAGTTACCTAGCTAGCTAGTTGACTGGTGGCTAGCCAAAAAGGAGTTGTTTTGAAAGTTGGGTCATCTTATCCTTTGAGGCTTTACAATTGTTCTTACACTTGAACATTCAAAGTAACTGGGAAATGTCCATGACAGGCATTGTTGTCACCTTAGCTTGCTACATAACTTATAAGTAATAGGAAGCACGAGAACCAATCAGCCTACACCATTGCGTACACACCCATCTTTACTTTGACAACTAGCGTAGCCATGTCAGGAAATGACTGCTGTATGAATAAACACAAATCCGATTTGGTAATTTGTAAATTGCTGTTTGGACAGTCAGTATTCCAAAACGGATTTAAAAATCTAAACTGATTTAAGGCCTGCAGTGTCAACAAGGCTTAAGTGACGGTGTTCAGTTTGTTCAGGTAGCAGTAGCGCGTCAATAAATATGTTCACCTTACAGACCAAAAAGCTTATGGTTTATCTTATATTTTACATTCAATCATTGTTTATCAACATTCCCTATCAGCATGTTTATTTCTCTGTAGGTTTTTCCCAATGCATATAGGTATGAAAACAGTTAACTTTCTCTGCCTGTTCATCCCACATATAACCTCTTACCAGGAGAATTGGTTGACTCTCTAAATTTGGCATAGGATGGAAAATCCAGTCCTTAATCAAGGAGACAGAAGCTATCATCTTTAATTCATGAAGTCTCACACAAATCCTTTTATTATAAATCCTTTTTGGGAATCTTAGCGTAAACAAATTCCCCTCCAACATAAGATGGCTTCAAGATTACAAGACCAATCCAGGACTCTCTACATAGTCTATATCCCCTAATCTTGTGGCTCAGACTGTGTGTGTGTGTGTGTGGTGCTCACGGTCTTGAAGAAGTAGAGGCAACAAAGGTGTTTTATTTGGAATCAAGTTGTTGTTGAAATCAATGTAAATGTGACTTGGATCAATGTGGTCCTGTGTGCCCCAGTTGGTAAAAGCATTGCGCTAGCATCACCAAGGTTGTGCGTTCAATTTCCTCATGGATCACATACATAATGAAAATGTATGCACTCAGTGTTTGTATAAAAACTTCTGCTAAATTGCACATTTAGAGCATATTATAACTTGAATAGTTTAGATCACAATAACGGAAAGATATGGTCCACTAATATTGGGCTTTATTGTTTATACGGTCCCGCTTTAAACAAAGTGTAACTTTTGATGGCTTCATAAACCATTCATAAAGGCTTCATAAGCACGACATAAATGGGTCACACATAATCTCTAGCCGTATGTCATGCTCTATAAAGGATTCATAAATGTAGCATAACCATGTGACATAACTAGCAATGTCAAATGTGACATAACTCACTGTAATTTATGACATAAACCAGTGTTCTTTAAAGGGACCCATGTATAAGTTTATTGTCAATATGGGAAGCTACAAATAGACGTATGATTTTTTTTAAATTTCCTATGTAATTGGTAAGAAAAAAAAGTAATTACAGAAGTTATGGGTACTGCTAATCCTTTAACTTTATCAGTAGAATATTGTCTCATGCACAAAGTAGATGTCCTAACCGACTTGCCAAAACTATAGTTTGTTAACAAGAAATTTGTGGAGTGGTTGAAAAACTTCTGACCCACTGGGAATGTGATGAAAGAAATAAAAGATGAAATAAATCATTCTCTTTACTATTATTCTGACATTTCACATTCTTAGAATAAAGTGGTGATCCTAACTGACCTAAGACAGGGAATTTTTACTAGGATTAAATGTCAGGAATTGTGAAAAACTGAGTTTAAATGTATTTGGCTTAGGTGTATGTAAACCTCCGACTTAAACCGTAGATAATGCAAATATTCTACTGATAAAGTTAAAGGATTAGCAGTACCCATAACTTCTGTAATTACTTTTTATTTCTTACCATTTTTATAGGATTTTTCTTTTAGTCATATGTCTATTAGTAGCTTCCCATATTGACAATAAACTTATACATGGGTTGCACCCAATTATTTATATACTGTATATACCATTGGTTGCACCTCCATCACATTGTTGCCATTGCTATCATTGATCTACAGATGCCGCAGCATATTGATTTCCAACTGATGGTTAATGCTCAGTCTTTCTGAATGGGGGCTAATGACTGTTTTTTATTTATTTTTTTACTTTTTAACCCCTTTTCTCCCTATTTGGTAGTTACAGTGTTGTCCCATCGCTGCAACTCCCTTACGGACTCGGGAGATGCAAAGGTTGATTGCCATGCGTCCTCCGAAACACGACCATGCCAAGCCGCACTGCTTCTTAACACACGCTCGCTAAACCCAGAAGCCAGCTTAACCCGAAAGCCATCGAACCCGGATCTGTAGTGACGCCTCTAGCACAGCAATGCAGTGTCTAGACCGCTGTGCCACTCGGGAGGCCTAATGACTGTTTCATAAAAATTACACTATAGTAGCCTGGAAATACAATGACATTGCTAAAGTAGACAAATAATTGGTAGAAAACAACTTCCATCATTATGATGTCATCAAGCTTACTTTAGAGAGATGGCAACGTTGCCATGAGCTAGCAAAGCTGGTCAGAAATAGCTAGCAATGCTAACATTAGCTAACATTTCTGTGCTCTCCCCTCAATTTTAGCTAGCTGGCTAAAGTTATACTGCATCTAAAGTCAATCTGGCGACATCACAATGATACCAAAGCTTGTCTTACTAATTTTCCTTTTCAAATGTCACCGTGTTTCCAAGCCACAGTAACGCACTTTAGACTAAATCTTCATCAGCACCTATTGAGACTGCATTGAGTAGAATTCTGAGCTGGGCATCAATCCTAAAATGAACGTTCAAAACAATATTATGACGAAATGTGCAAACCATGAATACAACGTGGAACCCATGAACCGAGAATGCGGGAGCAGATGATGACACAGTACAAGGTGCATTTTCTCTACCCCATGGAAAAATGTGTACAATTTCTAGAACCAAAAACGTTCACTTCGCAGTCAAGAGGTGTGCCACTAGGGGACTTTAGGTGTGGTCATGGAGGAGTGATGGGATCAGGCGGGGATCGGGACTTTAGGTGTTTGGGGAAGGAGTCCAGTTTGAGGCACCTGGCTTATGCAGTGCAGACCCCCATCGGAACCTGCAGTAAGGATAGAGAGCAGTAGAACAAAGGGAGGAGACAGCAGGTGGTGGGATCGCAGGAAGGAAACACACAGGTTAGGGGTGGAACAGGTGATTATAACTGCAGCTAGTGATTAGGTAGAGGGGAGGGTGCTCTCGGTGTAGGGGTGAGGTTGTCCGTAGGACACTGGAGAGCGAGTGCTCTTGGTGTAGGGGTGTGGTTGTCCGTAGAATGCTGGAGAACGAGTGCTCTTGGTGTAGGGGCAAGGTTGTCTGTAGGATTCTGAAGAGCGGGTGCTCTTGGTGGAGGGGTGTGGTTGTCAGTAGGTGCTGGAGAAGCGGTTTGCTCTTGAAGTTGGAAGCTATGTGATTAAGTCGTGGAGGAGTGGTCATGGAGGAGTGTGTAGTGGAGACCCTAAAAAGTCAGGACTCACAGATAATGGTTCAGGAACAGAGGGTAGTATGGGCTCGGAGAAGATCTTGTGTGTTGGATCGGATGTAGCATGATGGAGAGGGAGTTGGATTGGCCATTGTTGATGACATGGACTACGACAATGTTGTCTGTGTGGAAAAGGACACTCTTCTGGGACCATTCGTGACTCTACAGGGAGGCGGAGGTGATGATGGGGTGTAGTTTGTGAAGTGCTGAGGATGGGGCAAGGGAGTCAAGAAAGGAGTCAAGAAAGGTGAACCCTGCAGGCTACTCAGAGGAGAACCATCTCCCTCTGTAGTAGCCTCCAAAGCCAAGGAAAGGGGCAGTGCCGGTGAAGAGCTGAAGGTCTTTGGGTGAGGAGATGTGGTTGTAATAGAAGAGTGTGATACCGTTCCAGTTGGTGAGGAGGAGATGCCAGAGGCGTAGTTCAATTCGACAGAGGTCATTCAAGGTGATGTTGGGGTGGAGGGAATGAACGGAAGATGATAGGCCAAGTAGGTTGGAGATGAAGGAGCAACCCTGGGGGATGATACGCATGGCGTAGTTGAGGTGGCCGAGGAGGGAGAGAAACAGTTGTTAGTTGAAGTGGGGAGGTGGTTAGAGAGGATGATGTGGTGTGGTTGAGTATGTCCAGAGGTAGTAGGCTTGGAATGAGACTGTGTCGAGGGTGATGTCTAGAAATTCTAGGGAGGCGGATGGACCTTCTGTTTTCTCCAGAGACAGGGGGATGCCGATGGAGTTGAAAGCTGATGTGACAATGTTGAAAACTTGAGCAGGAGGGGATGATGGGTAGTCGACGGCCAGGAAGTTGTACAGGAGGTTGAGGACATATGGCAATTTGTAATTGTTGGTCAGGATCCAGCAGTGCTTCCAAAAGGAAGTCAAAGAGCCTGGGGCTGCTCTTGCAGCTGAAGGCGAGGTGGACCGCAAAGTAGAACTGGCCCTTCCAGCAGACCCCAAAAAGATGCCCAAATTCTGGGGCCAGAGGAGGGACCTTGAAGGCACTGATGATGTTAGCTTTTGTGAGCTAAGCACCACATCTCGCAAGCTTGATCATAGAAATGTCACGGTTGACTGTGTGGTACTCTAAAGAGAAGGCTTGATTTGGGATGAGGCTGTTGATACTAGGGATGTGGCTGTTGTGGGGGCAGAGAGGCCGATAATGATTTGTTTCTTGCTGGAGTACTTACGTGATGCTAACCCCATGGGGATGATTCTGTAGATGGGGATGGGTGGTGATGAGAAAGGGCTGATCATTAAACTTTCTTTGATCTTCTTAGCAAGAAGGGTTTCCATTGATGTGTGATCTGTGCTTGCGGGTATGGAGGTTGTGGCATGTGAAGGATGATGATGGCTGGGGGAGAAACCATGAGTGAGGCATTTGAGGAGGAACTGAAGGAAGGGGGTGTTGGGGTAAGATGAGAGTTTGGCTGGATGTTGATGGGAACAGAGAGGTGGTTTGTCAGTCATAATTGCTTGGATTTGAAGGGGTTGCGGGGGCAGTTATGACGGGTGTAGGCCATGGCGCAGATGGAGAAGACGTTGAGCAACATGCAGGAAGAGGCATTGCAGCTGAGTGCATTGAAGTTATTGCACACCATGCGGGCCCTGGCGATGTTCCTGCAATATAGCACGTTATCGATGGTACCCTGGTAGGTGCCTTCATTGAACTGTTGCACCCGGCCGGTGGCCACGGTGAAGAACAGGTGGTAGGAATTGAAGGCGGAGCCGCCAAACCAGACACCCAGGTTGAGGATGATTGTGAAGTAGTCGTCCAGCTCTGACTGTCTGGAGGGAAAGGCTGTACAGGGAGAAAGCATGGGCAAACTCTAAGGAAGTGAGGATCCTTGGTTGATGAGAGCTTGGAGAGGAGGGGTGACCTATGGCAGAGCTGGACTTGGAATGGCAGGAGCCTTGTGAGGGTAGGAGCAGGCCAGCTAGATTAATGTTGTTAACATTTATGATCTGCTGGTGAAGGGCAGGTGAGACTGGAGATGGTCTGGATAGGGAGGGGTTGCAGTGTCGGACAGAGGCTTGGCAGTGGCGAGGGAGTAGGCTGTCGATGGAGCGGAAGCGGGGGTTCATGTCTACGGGGCCAGCCAACGTGGATGGTGCCTGTGAAAGGAAAGAGGGGGGTGGGAAATAGGGAGGTTGGGGGCAGAGAGAGCGTCCATCCCCCATCCAGAGCTTGGATTAGGCAGGGGATGGAGAGAGGGAGGCAAGGCTGCAGCCATACCCGTTAAGGCTTGCGCATGCATCGGTGTGTGTTCGCACACTCTCTTAAAAGACCATCGCTTGAAAAAAGTGCCAATAGTACTGTTTGGCCATCTTGAGACACCATAGCCAGTATACACTTCCACAAAATAGTCTGAAAAATAGTCAATAAATCTATCTTTAATTTTGACGTTTTTGCAGAAGAGATCTTAGTCGCGCAATTTTTCATCTAACTAAGATGTCTGTGCAGTGTTGCTCAAGTGAAAACATTTGCATGAAAACAAGTCTTCTATTGTTGAATGACAACCAACACCTCATTACTGTTGACCAGTCACCGACCAAGGGGTGTAGACTTTGTCTTGCCTAGAGAATGTTTTTTGTGTGCCCGAACAGCCGAAAAAAAAACTTTACGAAGACTAAATTGAACGAAAACGTCACATGTCGTCATAATATATGCCCGAACTTTTCCGAACTGTTTCTACGCCCGTAGAATAGAAGGAAGATTAGTAGATGGGGCGATTGGTGTAGTAAGGGAAGGGTTTGTGGCCTCGGGGCACTGGTATGAGAACAAGGATAACAGAAAATACAAAATAGACGAGGGAGCAGGCACTCCCCTTCTGTACGTGATTTACGTGTTTTGTAATTCTTGTGGACGAGAAAGGTACTGCATCTGACTGGTCCACTTAGGTCCACTTTAGATATTAGAGAATAACTACAGTGAACGATTTAAGTGAAGTTAGGCACATCTAAATCCCCTTCTCTGTCCAATTTCTTCCTAAAAATTCGGAACTCTGTTAACTTTGTACCTAAAACATATTGTGCCATTCAGAGGGTGAATGGGCAAGACAAAAGATTTAAGTGCCTTTGAACGGGGTACGGTAGTAGGTGCCAGGCGTACCAGTTTGAGTGTGTCAAGGACTGCAACGCTGCAGGGTTTTTCACGCTCAACAGTTTCCCGTTTGTATCAAGAATGGTCCACAACCCAAAGGACATCCAGCCAACGTGACACAACTGTGGGAAGCAATGGAGTCAACATGGACCAGCATGCTGGTCAGTAGAGGGAGTTGAGGTGTTATTGTTGGAAACAGCCGGGCCAGCAGGGAGAGCAGATGCAGCGACTCTGCCATTCGGCAGTCGGGTGTTTGGCGATGGTGGATGCGCTAACGGGCCCTCTTGGCCGAGGGATCTGGATCCCACCAGCAAAAAGGGATTGCCCGCTCAAACCCTACTGGCCAAAATAATAAATTGCCTTTTTGTGTATACATTAATTTCAGTACATTTCATTGAGATAAGTTATTATGTTGAAAACAAACTTAAAGAAGAGGCCAGAGCAAACTTTGAAACCAAATTATTTAAATATATTGATCAACGGTTAATCAAATCAAGTTTATTTGTAGAGCACATTTAAAAACTGTAGTTGACTGTAGTTGGCCAAAAACTCCAAACTGTGGGCACACAATGAAATAAACAAAACATATCAGATCCAATGAATAAGAGTACATAGAAGTCAAAACAGGGCAACAACAATGGTAAGATACAATTATGAGAAGTGCAGTGGACATAGAACTGGTGCTCTCCTGATACAAAGGGGAAACAGGGGAAGCGGGTATACAAATCCATTACTTTGAGAAGAAATACCCTGATAAAATACAGTTAAAATAGAGACTGATAGATGCTGGTTAATTTTGGCTGTGGCTAGATTTAATTTCACAGACTGAATACAACTGAAGAAGTCTTGAACTCAAAATTCTACTGAAGTATTTTCTATTAAATGTACTTAACATAAAAGTACATTTGAAGATTTTGTAAACCTATCAGATGCTTAATCATTTTAATCAACTTAAACCTCCTCATCAGACTCCTCACTCTCTACCGCAATCCCCCTCTTTGCACGGTCCATGAAGTCTGGCCTCCTGCTCCTTGACAGAGTCCTGGTGCCACAGCATCACAGCTTTTATCGGATCATACCCCCTGATCTCTGGAGAGGACAGCTGGATCATAAGGAGATCTGATAGTGTATCAGACTTTAGGTTGGACCGCCAATCGGTTTTCACCTGTTTCATGGTATTAAAACCTCTTTCACATTCAGCTGTGGAGGCAGGGAAGGACAGGACCAGGTCAACCAATGTCAGCATATCAGGGCAGGAATACTGATGGCTCCTGTTGACACGGAACCAGGACATCTTCTGCAGGGACTGAGGCTCTTGGTACATCAGCACCTTCAGGACAGTCCACTGTTCAGGGATCCTTTCAACATGGATGCCAGAGGACAGGCTTGAAGTGGTCCACCAGGGTTTCCAGTTCAGTGTCACCAAAATCTAGAATAATTGTATTCATTACTTTACAACAAGCATCATGCAGTTTTAATTCTCAAACTATAAAAATATGATCATGAACCTGAACCTAACCTGACTGCCCTGTAACACAAAACATAAAGTAACCTGCTGCTGGATCTCCTGGCTCTGGCCAGTTGGTGAAGCTGACCAGCTTGGTGGCACACGGGACCCCTACACTGGCGTCCTGGAACCTGTCAGTCATACTCTCGACTAGCCTGTCAAGCATTTTGTCCTGTGATATGGGTCTTGCTGTCACCTCTGGTCAGCGAAATTCCCTCATATCTGTTGGCCATTGTGGCCTTCATCATGGGCCCTTCTCTGATGAAAGAAAGCTCATTTTACCATCCTTTCAGAAGTTTCCTTTACAACACACTCACTCACACTCTCTCTCTTATTGACATAATCCTTTCTCTTAATTCTCTTAAGTATTTCTTACTGCAGCTTAAATAAACATACCTGGTTTTGTACTTCTTAAGTACTGCCTGTGTTTATTTCCTTCTTTATTTAACTAGACAGGCCAGTTAAGAACAAATTCTTATTTTCAATGACAGCCTAGGAACAGTGGCTTAACTGCCTTGTTCATGGGCAGAATGACATTGTCAGCTCAGGGACTCGATCTTGCAGCCTTTCGGTTACTAGTCCAACACTCTAACCACTAGGCTACCTGCCGCCCCAGGTAGCCTAGTGTGTTGAGCACAAGGAACTGTGGGCTTCTGCTATGGTGATGGTGGACCTCTGCAGACAGGTGGACAGGTTGCTCAGGTGTGTTAGTGTGTCATGCAGGAAGCCACAGAAGCGGATAACAACAGCCTCCCTCGCAGTACTGTACTATTTCCTGGCCTTGGCCTGCTGGACACCTCGGACATTTTGGGCATCAGCATTTTGAATCTGAAATACATAAAGAACAAAGACATACAAACAGACAATTAATTGCTGTCCCAAAAAAAACTACTAGATATGACACATTTTCTCAGTGCATAAAGCATTGAAACATGATGTTACCAATTGTAACTGTGTTTGTTGTTATTTACTGGAGTACTTAGCATAGCAATCTAGAGCCACTACCTGTTCCAGGTGCTGGACAAACCCCTGGTAACCTCGCAGGATGTGGTCCAGTGCACACAATAGGTGTCCTACCCATTGGTTCCCGACAATTCTGGTGGGAACCAGTGGTGTGTGCCCAAGAGCCTGGAAGCTGTTTACCAGGTGTTCAGTGGACTGGTGTGGTAGAAGGTGTAGAGCCCACTGAGGAGGTCTTCACAACATTTTCAGTATCAACATTTTCACTTACTCGCACATCCACTCGAAGTCAGAATGTGGTCTCGCCTTCTTGCCAATGGCATGTACAGTCCTAAACAGTATCTTCATTTTCGTTGCAATTAGCGCCGTCACAGAGGGTGTCAAGAGGAGAGGCTCCGATTGAGCCCGGGACACAGACACGCAGGCAATGTGACACTTGTTGTGTTCATGGTCATGAATGTTCTCCAGCTTCATCGTTTTATTTCCGATGACAAATTTGTTGCTTCTGCTTTTATGTTTAGCGTACACACAGAACAGCTCCTCACCACACCCTCCGCATCATACTGTAGACAGCCTCTTGAAACCCCTTTATCTCCAAACCTCCATTTCTCACCAAAACAATTTTTTATGTGATTCGTCCTCCTTTTCGTCGGTGGGTTTTCGTTTCAAAGGTTGGCTTACTCCAGGTAAACGTCGCCACATAACAGATATTTAATGAACGGTAGCTAGCAGCAGACCCGTGGCAAGAGAGCGATGTCGAGTAGCCGATGTCCCATGCGGTAATCAGTGCCGCGAAACTAGGAGCACGAGAGACGGTCTGTGGTAAGCTGGCAAACAGGAGTAATTTCCTCGAGCCATCATGCCAGATTTTATTACATTACTATTTTGGTACAAACATTTACCCGCCAGTATGGCGGATAGCCTTCTGAGATTTACGGGTAGATCTACCCGCATTTGGCTCTTGGCGGGTGTTAATCCCAGACGTCCAGTCTGGGATGGCCAGTGGCCTGGACCTGCTGCCCCTGCAGGCCGCTGCCCACTCTCGGGAGGGGTGAGATGTGCCAGCAAAGCTAGCTAGTGTGGTGGACCTTCTGGCCATGCGCCGCACATTAGGCGAGACTGGGGACCTAGGGCGCTGTCGAGAGGATCTGGCAGAGCAGGTTGGTGAATGACCTCTCGATGCTAGGAGTCGCTTGGGAGACGACAGGGATTTGCGTGGCCGGCGGGTAGAGCAAGATGGGTCTTATGGCTAGCGAGAGGATCTAGTGGAGCTGGCTGTGCATCACTCGGAGACGTAGGGGATTCACGGAGTCAGAAGATAGGGTGACAATGATCTGGGTCTGGTGTCCCGGCGGTGACACTTGGGAGAGGCCGGGGATGCATGGCGTTTTCGGGTGGAGCGTGGAGATCTTGTTGGCTCCTTTTTTCTGTTGGAGTGTGGATCTTGCCGTCAGTTCTGTTCAGTGGGGGAGCCGGTAGATGGTTGGAACCGCTGGCATTGTCTGGCTAAACGCTGCAACGGGGTGTCCAGGAACAGTTCTTCATCAGGAGAGATCATGAGCTGTTCCATGGCGGTAAAAAAAAAGATAATATGTTTTATTGTCACGTACAGTGGATAGGTACAGTGAAATGTGTTGTTTTACAGGGTGAGGGGTAGTAGGATGGCACCCCTGGAGCAAATTATGGTTAAGTGCCTTGCTCAAGGGCACATCAACATATTTTTCACCTTGTTGGCTCGGGTATTCGAACCAGCAATTTTTCAGTTACTGACCCAACGCTCTAACCACTAGGCTACCTGTAGCAAAATAATAGCTTCACACGAACCATCCTGATCTGTAAGTTTGTGAGATCAGGATGGTTCGTATGAGTCTAGCAAAATAAACCAACAATAATGAATAATCAAAGACTGTGAAAACAAATAACTAATGTGTCTGGCTAATTTTGGTAATATCAATAATAGCAATGGCAATACTATAGCATACTATAGCTTTTAGACGTCTTTTGCAGACATTGACATCATGTGCATTTCAGGTGCTGAATGAAAAGGTTAGAAGACGTCTTTCCCGGACGTCGAAAATACATCCTATACGGACGTTGAAAAGACGTCTTATACTGATGTAAAAAAAACGTATTTTCCGGAGGTTGAAAATACGTATTTTCCAGACATTGAAAATATATATTTTTTGGTCATTGATTATGTGGCCGAATTTTAACTGGTATACATTCTCAATTAAGTAAGCATTATATCGCAATAATACTTTTTCACACCTCTTAGGGAAGAGGAGCCTATTGCTCCCATCTATCAAATAAAATTGTATTTGTCACATGCGCTGAATACAGCAGGTGTAGAACTTACCGTGAAATGCTTACTTACATCCCTTAACCAATAATGCAGTTCAAGAGAGTTTAGAAAATATTTACTAAATAAACTAAAGTAATTTTTTAAATAAAAATAACAATAAAATAACAATTACGAGGCTATATACAGGGGATACCGGTACCGAGTCAATGTGCGGGGGTACAAGTTAGTCAATTTGTACATGTAGGTAGGGGTAAAGTGACTGCATAGATAATAAACAGCGAGTAGCAGCAGTGTAAAAACAAAGGGGGTGGTCAATGTAAATAGTCAATTTGTCCATTTGACTATTTGATTAATTGTCCAGCAGTCTTATGGCTTGGGGGTAGAAGCTGTTAAGGAGCCTTTTGGACCTAGACTTGGCGCTCCGGTACCGCTTTCCGTGCGGTAGCAGAAAGAACAGTCTATGACTTGGGTGACTGGAGTCTTTGATAAAGACGAGTACGGTACAGTATAATACGGTACGGTACGGTATGGTATGGTACAGAACAATACATTACAGTACAGTACGGTACAGAAGAGTTGAATTCATTAGAGTACAGTACAGTAAAGTACAGCATAGTTTAATTCTGTACAGTAGAGTTTAATTTAGTAGAGTTCAGTAGAGCACAGTACAGTTTAATTCAGTATTTATATTTGTATTTATTAGGGATAATAAATACAGTAGAGTACAGTACAATACAGTAGAGTTTAATTCAGTACAGTACGGTAAAGTACAGAACAATAGAGTACAGTACAGTTTAGTTCAGTAGAGTACATTATAGTAAAGTAGGGTACAATACAGTACACTAATGTACTTCTTTATTTACTCTACTGTGTGCTCTACTGTATTGTACTGTACTGTCCCATTCTGTACTATACTCTACTTTTCTTTACTGTACTGTGCTGTACTATGCTCTCCAAACTATTGAAACATAGATGTCTATGATTGGTTCAGATTTGTTCTGGTGCGGACTGGACCAAAAAAAGACGAAAGAAAGATGGAGGACCAAAAAAAGACACCCAAAAGACGTCTCCTGATGTCATATGCTTAGTGGGTGGTACAGTGCCTTCAGAAAGTATTCACACCTCTTGATCTTTTCCACATTTGGTTGTGTTACAGCCTGAATTTAAAATGGATAAAATTTAGATTTTTTTGTCATTGGCCATTTAGATTTGTCATTGGCCTACACACAATACCCCATAATGTCAAAGTGGAATTGTTTTTAGATATTATTATTGTCTTGAGTCAATAATTGTTCAACCCCTTTGTTTATGGCAAGCCTAACTAAATAAGTTTAAGAGTAAACATTTGCTTAAGTCATAATTAGCTGCATGGACAGGTAGCAATATTAGTTTTTAACATGATATTTTTAATGACTACCTCATATCTCTACCCCATCAGGTCCATCAGTCGAGCAGTGAATTTCAAACACAGATTCAACCACAAAGTCCAAGGTCGTTTTCCAATGCCTTGCAAAGAAGGGCACCTATCAAATAAAGAGCAGACACTGAATATCCCTTTGAGCATTATGAAATTATTAATTACACTTTTGATGGTGTATCAATACACCCAGTCACTACAAAGATACAGGCGTCCTTACTAACTCAGTTTTTTGTTTTTTGCACCCCCACTTTCTTACCAGAAAAGTAAGAAAAGTTTCTTACCAGAAAACCATGATGCATTTGTTAATTCCAATGTTTGTTAATGTTTCGATCTAGTCTGTATTAAAATAGATACGTACTTTTTGAATATGAGATAATAATTTACAGATTGGATTTTGTACCTCCGTTACCTCAAGATTAATGAATGGTTTTGCTTCCATCCAGAATGCCACTGTTTAGGCTCAGTGCAGTTAGAAGGACGAGTTGCACCACCGGTGTTTAAAATGAAAAGTCACCTGCAAAATATAAAATGTATCCATTTTTATTGTGCTGTTACATTTGTATCGTTGTTTCATATCAGGTTGTTGTTACATATTATTTGAGCTGCGTGCACCACAAGCAAATTGTGTCATTTAATTTGGCCTGTAAAAACGAACCATATTGATCACGTCATGTGACAGACTGCGGTCCTAACATTCCCCCAAGCTGTTTACAGGCATTTAATACCATTCTGCTTTTGCAAACTATTTTCACAACATCAATCGGTTAAATCATATTGTTAAAATGTTTTCATCCAGTTAGCATTTTGTATTATTCACTCCATTTAGTATGATATATTACGTTTAGTATGGTATGTATTAATTTGTGGATGTCCATCATCCATTTCGTATGATATGTTACGAATTTGCAAAATGTATAATATGTTACGGATTCCAATTTGATGTTACTAACATTAGCTAGGTGGCTAACGTTAACATTAGCTAGGCGTTAGGGTTAAGGTTAGGAGTTAGGTTAAAGGGTTAGCTAAAAGGGTTAAGGTGTAATAATGGAGCGGTGAGTCGGGAAGCAGGTGCAACGTTTAATAAAACAACAAAACAAGAATGAGACAATTTCCATGTGGCTACAAGCCGGTAAACAAGAACAATACCAACTGGTGAGTGAACATACGTGAGTGGGTGCCCTCTGGACGGGATTATGGGTGCCCTCTGGACAGGAATCTCTCCCGAATCGTAGATAAGGGACAGAGCATCGGCCTTGATGTTCTTAGAACCTGGGCGATAGGTCAGCGTGAAGTTGAACCTGGTGAAGAAAAGTGCCCACCTGGCTTGGAGCGGATTCAGTCTCCTCGCTGTCCGTATGTACTCTAGGTTGCGAATGTAGGTGAGGATGACGAATGGTTCCTTGGCGGCCTCCAGCCAGTGTCTCCACTCCTCTAATGCTAACTTCACAGACAGGAGTTACCGATCGCCAACGTCATAATTCCTCTCTGCGGAGGACAGTTTCTTGGAGAAAAAGGCACAAGGATACAATTTCAATGGGTTACCCTGTCTTTGTGACAAAACTGCCCCCACGCCCACCTCCGATGCGTCTACCTCAACCACGAAAGGCAGAGTGGGATCTGGGTGTTTTAGCAAGGAGGCGGTGGAACGCCCCTTGAGGAGAGACGAAAGGCCTCGTCGGCTGCTGGAGACCACCCCGGCCTACAAGGCCCACCCTTGAGGGAGGTGAGAGGGGTGGCGACGGCACGAAAGTTCCTGATGAAGCGGTGGTAGAAGTTGGCAAACCCCAAAAACCGTTGTAACCCCTTGATGGTGGTTGGAACTGGCCATGGCCTTACCGCATCTACCTTCCTGTCCTCCATCCGCACTCCCTGCGGGCTGATTTGGTAACCCAAGAAGGATACCGCCCTCTGGTGGAATTGGCACTTCTCCGCCTTGATGAACAGGTGATTGTCCAAGAGGCGTTCCAGGACTGCTCAACGTGGGTGATGTGATCTTTCAGGTTGGTCGAGAAGATCAGGATGTCATCCATGTATTCAATCCTCTGCCGTCCGAGCATGTCCCTGAACATCTTGTTGACAAATGCCTGGAACACTGACGGAGCATTGGCTAAGCCAAAGGGCACAACCAAATACTTGTAGTGACCAGACATCATGCTGAACGCCGTCTTCCACTCATTCCCCTCCTGGATGAGGATGAGATTGTAGGCACTCCGCAGGTCCAGTTTGATGAAGAACTAGGCCCTGTGGAGCTGCTCGATGGCTGACAGCACCAACGGGAGAGGGTACCGATACTTCTTGGTGATGTCATTAAGTCCTCGGTAATCGATACATGGGCATAATCCTCCCTCTTTCTTGGCCACGAAGAAGAAACCAGCTGACGCAGGGGACGTGGCTGTGCGGATGAAACCCTGTTGGAGCGCCTCTTGAATGTAATCTTCCATGGCCTGGGTCTCAGCCACAAACAGAGGGTAGAGGTGTCTGCGTGGAGGTGTAGCACCGGGAAAACAGGTCGATGGCACAGTCCCAGGGGCAATGAGGAGGGAGACAAGTAGTGCGGGTAGTGGTATTCCTCTGGGATGTTGGGCTGATGAGCAACCATAGGACTCTCAACCGACGTGGAACCACAGGGAACAGGGAAGTAGGTCTTCCAGCATACAGGTGACTAGTCTGTGATTTTCATCCTCGAGCATGAGATGGTAGGGTTATGGCGTTGGAGCCAAGGGAGGCCGAGGATGATTTTGTGAACTGGTGCACTTGTGATGAAGAAGTACAGTCGTGGCCAAAAGTTTTGAGAATGACACAAATATAAATTTTCACGAAGTCTGCTGCCTCAGTTTGTATGATGGCAATTTGCATATACTCCAGAATGTCATGAAGAGTGATCAGATTAATTGCAATTCATCGCAAAGTCCCTCTTTGCCATGCAAATGAACTGAATCCCCAAAAAACATTTCCACTGCATTTCAGCCCTGCCACAAAAGGACCAGCTGGCATCCTGTCAGTGATTCTCTCGTTAACACAGGTGTGAGTGTTGACGAGGACAAGGCTGGCGATCACTCTGTCATGCTGATTGAGTTTGAATAACAGACTGGAAGCTTGAAAAGGAGGGTGGTGCTTGGAATCATTGTTCTTCCTCTGTCAACCATGGTTACCTGCAAGGAAACACGTGCCGTCATCATTGCTTTGCATAAAAAGGGCTTCACAAGGATATTGCTGCCAGTAAGATTGCACCTAAATCAACTATTTATCGGATCATCAAGATCTTCAAGGAGAGCAGTTCAATTGTTGTGAAGAAGCTTCAGGGCGCCAGAGAAAGTCCAGCAAGCGCCAGGACCGTCTCCTAAAGTTGATTCAGCTGTGGGATCGGGGCATCACCAGTACAGAGCTTGCTCAGGAATGGCAGCAGGCAGGTGTGAGTGCATCTGCACGCACAGTGAGGCAAAGACGGATGGCCTGGTGTCAAGAAGGGCAGCAAAGAAGCCACTTCTCTCCAGGAAAAACATCAGGGACAGACTGATATTCTGCAAAAGGTACAGGGATTGGACATCTGAGGATTGGGGTAAAGTAATTTTCTCTGATGAATCCCCTTTCTGATTGTTTGGGGCATCTGGAAAAAAGCTTGTCCGGAGAAGACAAGGTGAGCGCTACCATCAGTCCTGTGTCATGCCAACAGTAAAGCATCCTGAGACCATTCATGTGTGGGGTTCTCAGCCAAGGGAGTGGGCTCACTCACAATTTTGCCTAAGAACACAGCCATGAATAAAGAATGGTACCAACACATCCTCTGAGAGCAACTTCTCCCAACCATCCAGGAACAGTTTGGTGACGAACAATGCCTTTTCCAGCATGATGGAGCACCTTGCAATAAGGCAAAAGTGATAACTAAGTGGCTCGGGGAACAAAACATCGATATTTTGGGTCCATGGCCAGGAAACTCCCCAGACCTTAATCCCATTGAGAACTTGTGGTCAATCCTCAAGAGGCGGGTGGACAAACAAAAACCCACAAATTCTGACAAACTCCAAGCATTGACTATGCAAGAATGGGCTGCCATCAGTCAGGATGTGGCCCAGAAGTTAATTGACAGCATGCCAGGGCGGATTGCAGAGGTCTTGAAAAAAGAAGGGTCAACACTGCAAATATTGACTCTTTGCATCAACTTCATGTAATTGTCAATAAAAGCCTTTGACACTTGTGAAATGCTTGTAATTATACTTCAGTATTCCATAGTAACATCTGACAAAAATATCTAAAGACACTGAAGCAGCAAACTTTGTGAAAATTAATATTTGTGTCATTCTCAAAACCTTTTGCCACGACTGTACACGCTCTCCTGGTGATTGGACTCCACGGTGAGGGTGAGTGGTTGAGTGATGTGTGATGGTCCCAGATCCTAATGGCCGACAGTCAAGAGCTTGATCCGGAAAAGGAGAGGAGAGCGGCTAGATGGTAATGTTGAGGAAGGAGGCAAGGGTCTGAACCATAAAGTTTCCCGCGGCGCCGGAATCCACTAAAGCTGTAGACACAGTACATGAGGGAAAGTCAGCCAGAGTAATGGACACCAAAAAGAGTTTAACTTCTTAGGGAGCGGCAGGTGAGGTGACGGTTTTGGAGAATCTGACGTGCCCAAAGCAAAATGCCTGCCACTCAGGCTCAGAAAATAGGATATGCACATAATTAGTACTATTGGATAGGAAACACTCTGACGTTTCTAAAAGTGTTAACATAATGTCTGTGAGTTTAACAGAACTCATTTAGCAGGAAAAAAAACAGAGAAAAAACCACCCGGAAATCAGTTTCTGGTGACCTTTGGCTCTGTTAGACACACTCCCTATTGAATCCATTTGTTATCAGGACTGAGACTGCAGTACCTATGGCTTCCACTAGATGTCAGCAGTCTATATACAAAGACTCAGAGAGATTGGAGTAAACACAACGAATAGGTACAGGAAATGGCATGGGGACCTGAAATGTCAACAAGTTTTCTCGGGCACGAGTCTGGCTGGAGCGCCCCACTTTATTTTACTTATATAAGGTATAGGTGACCATCCGAGTGAAATATTATCGCTAATATTCATAAAAGGATAGCTAAGGATGCATTTTAACTGGTATTTGATTTGTTTAGGAAAAGTTTATAGGTATATTTGAACGCGTTCTCTTCACGTTTCAATGGGCGATTCGACGTTGGATTTTCTGAACATAACGCACCAACCAAACAGAGATTTATGGATATNACTTTTTCTAACAAAAGAACCATTGGATGTCTTCGTTGGACACTTGGGAAGCCCTCAGCAGAAGTTCTTCAAAAGGTAAGGGATTTGTTTTCGCTGTGAAATGTGTTTTGTGTGAACCGCGATGGTTTATGAATTTATGCTAATGCAGAAATATTGGAGGTGCTACCCTCAAACAATCAAATGTTGTGCTTTCGCCGTAAAGCCTTTTTGAAATCTGACAATGCTGTGATATTGCCATGAAGCAGAGCTTTTGATGACTATGCAACACTTGTATATTGATGAATCTTTAATAATTCAACTTTTGGATTTTGAATTTGGTGCCTTGCATTTCACCGGGTAGTGTCGGGAGTGGGCTCCCTAAGTAGCTAACAGGAAGAGCTGAATCTGGAATACTCACTCCTGATCCAGGGGATGAAACATCACGTGACCATCCCTTTGCTCTAGCGGATCCCAGATTCTGACGTACCGCTGGAGCTTGTGGCCTCCTTTCCCACAGTACAGACATAGCCCCAGCTGTATCCGTCTGCATCGTTCTGCCGTGGAAAGGTGTGTGACCCCTACCTCCATGGGTTCAGGCTCTGATCCCGAGTACTTGGCAAAGGAGGGAGAGAAGCGATGAGAATGCCCGACGCTCCCGGAGAAGGTTATCCAGGTGGATGGCCATCACAATGAGTGCGTCCAGGGTGAGGTTGTCGTCCCAACAGGCCAGTTCCGTCTGGACCTCCTCGCGCAGACCTCTTTGAAATAGCATGCGAAGCGCCGGCTCATTCCATCCACTTTAAGCTGCTACTGTCCGGAAGGTGAGCGCATACTCAGCAGCCATCTGATTCCCCTGCTGTAGCAGATGCTCACCTCCCTTTCTGCCCTCCACGGGATGAGCGAAAATGCATTTTAACAGAGCCATAAACCCCTCATAAGAATCTTGCTCCTCCTCTCCTCTCTCCCAGATGAAGCCCATTCCAATGCCCACCCGGTCATTAGAGAAATAACCATGGCAACCTTAGACCTCTCGGTGGTGGGGGCTCCCAACTGGTGTGAAAAATAGAGGGAGCACTGAAGGAGGAAGCCACGGCATTTGGATGGTGTACCGTCGTATTAGACAGGTATTGCTGACCTGAGCGGGCTGCTGAATGGGCCATTGCGCTGGCTCGCTGGGTAGATTGACTCTAGAGTATCCTCCGCTGCTGGACTGCAACGTCTCTCAGGGAGTGTTTGAGACGCTGCAGACTTCAGAGAACCTCTTCCATGGCAGTCCCTAGTTGAGCCAGCTGGTCATGGTGTTGACGTAGAAGGTACCCTTGTTTGTTGACCGTCTGAGATATATCCGATTTTCCTGCTGCTTCAATATTTTGAGTTGGTATTCTGTAATAATGGAGTGGTGAGTCTGGAAGCAGGTGCAACATTTAATAAAACAACAAAACAAGGACGAGACAAATCCATGTGGCTACAACCCGGTAAACTAGAACAATACCAACTGGTGAGTGAAAATAAGAAAGTGACATATAAAGGACAATATGAAGGTAATGAAGTCCAGGTGTGAATCATTATGATAAACAGGTGTGCGTAATGATGAATCCCAGGACCGGTGGTTAGTATTCCGGCAATGTCGCAAGCTAACATGTTAAGTAGTTGCGAAGTAGCTAATAAGTAGTAATAAGTTGAAAAGTTGCTATTTAGCTAAAATGCAAAAGTTGTTTGTGATGGCATTCGAACACGCAACCTTTGGGTTGCTATACACCCAACCATCCACCCTCATTTCGTTTTGCCTTAAGTAACCTTCTGTCTTATGTAACCATACCAAACGTAACATACTTTGAGGGAAATAAGTATTTGATCCCCTGCTGATTTTGTACGTTTTCCCACTGACAAAGAAATGATCAGTCTATAATTTTAATGGTAGGTTTATTTGAACAGTGAGAGACAGAATAACAACAAAAAAATCCAGAAAAACACGTGAAAAATTTTATGAATTGAATTGCATTTTAATGAGGGAAATAAGTATTTGACCCCTCTGCAAAACATGACTTAGTACTTGGTGGCAAAACCCTTGTTGGCAATCACAGAGGTCAGACGTTTCTTGTAGTTGGCCACCAAGTTAGCACACATCTCAGGAGGGATTTTGTCCAACTCCTCTTTGCAGATCTTCTCCAAGTCGCTACCTTCCTAGGGAGAGCTAACGCCCCACTCCCGACACTACCCGGTGAAATGCAAGGCGCCAAATTCAAAATCCAAAAGTTGAATTATTAAACATGCATCAATATACAAGTGTTACATAGTCATGAAAAGCTCTGCTTCTTGGCAATATCACAGCGTTGTCAGATTTCAAAAAGGCTTTACGGCGAAAGCACCACACCACTCTTGTCTCAGCTCGTTACCTGTATAAAAGACACCTGGGAGCCAGAAATCTTTCTGATTGAGAGGGGGTCAAATACTTATTTCCCTCATTAAAATGCAAATCAATTTCTAACATTTTTCACATGCGTTTTTCTGGATTTTTTTGTTGTTATTCTGTCTCTCACTGTTCAAATAAACTTACCATTAAAATTATAGACTGATCATTTCTTTGTCAGTGGGCAAACGTACAAAATCAGCAGGGGATCAAATACTTTTTTCCCTCATTGTATCATACCAGTTTACTATGTTACGTCTAGTCGATGAGACCAGGCTGGTATGCGCCTTATGAACAAAAAGAAAAAGCACATTGTCCGTCATTGTCCGTAAGCTTGAGTTCATTTGCGCACAAAAATCATACAACGATAGAAAGACCTGTGTGTTGTCCTTGTTAATGCAGACAGAGAAGAGCTCCAACTTCTTAATCATAGCCTCAATTTTGTCCTGCACATTGAATATAGTTGTGGAGAGTCCCTGTAATCCTAGATTCAGATCATTCAGGCGAGGAAAAACATCTAAAAAACATCACCCAGATAGGCCAGTCGTGTGAGAAACTCGTCATCATGCAAGCGGTCAGACAAGTGAAAATTAAAGAAAACTTTAAGCTTGTCTCTCAATTCAAAAAAACGTGTCAATACTTTGCCCCTTGATAACCAGTGCACTTCTGTATGTTGTAAAAGTGTTACATGGTCGCTTCTCATATCATTGTATAGTGCAGAAAATACACAAGAGTTCAGGGGCCTTGTTTTAACAAAGTTAACCATTTTCACTGTAGTGTCCAAAACGTCTTTCAAGCTGCCAGGCATTCCTTTGGCAGCAAGAGCCTCTCAGTGGATGCTGCAGTGTACCCAAGTGGCGTTGGGAGCAACTGCTTGCACACGTGTTACCACTCCACTATGTCTCCCTGTCATGGCTTTTGTGCCAGTAGTACAGATACCAACACATCTTGACCACCAAAGTCCATTTGATGTCATAAAGCTGTCCAGTACTTAAAAAAATATCCTCTCCTGTTGTCCTAGTTTCCAGTGGTTTGGTTTGCAGAAGAGGATGTCTTCCTTAATTGACCCCCCATAAACGTAACGGACATACAGTGGGGCAAAAAAGTATTTAGTCAGCCACCAATTGTGCAAGTTCTCCAACTTAAAAAGATGAGAGAGGCCTGTAATTTTCATCATAGGTACACTTCAACTATGACAGACGAAATGAGAAAAAGAAATCCAGAAAATCACATTGTAGGATTTTTAAT
>QNTS01000134.1:352864-374179 GCA_003317085.1 Hucho hucho | reverse complement strand
TGACCAAATACTTATTTTCCACCATAATTTGCAAATAAATTCATTAAAAATCCTACAATGTGATTTTCTGGATTTTTTTTCCTCATTTTGTCTGTCATAGTTGAAGTGTACCTATGATGAAAATTACAGGCCTCTCTCATCTTTTTAAGTGAGAGAACTTGCACAATTGGTGGCTGACAATACTTTTTTGCCCCACTGTGTATCTGGAGCTGTGCCAGGTCTGCCATGTCTGTTGACTCATCCAGCTGTAACGCATATAATTCACTGGCTTGTATGCGAAGCAGTAATTGTTTCAAAACATCTCATGCCATGTCACTGATGCGTCGTGAAACAATGTTGTTTGGTGAAGGCATTGTCTGTATCGTTTTTTGGGCCTTTTCCCCCAGCATTGTCCCAGCCGTATCCGCTGCAGCAGGAAGAATTAAGTCCTCCACAATAGTATGGGGCTTGCCTGTCCTAGTCACTCGGTGGCTCACCATATAAGACTCTTCTAGCCCCTTCTTATGAATGGTATCTATTGCTTTTATACATGTCTTATGACTCGAAAGTCGTCTTAATTCTCGCTCAAAAAAACTCCTGTCACTTATTTTTCAAATTGGCATGTTTTGTTTCTAAATGTCTGCGCAAGAGTGAAGGTTTCATTGAGTTGTGAGATAGTAATTTTGCTGTGGCTGAGGAAAGACACTACTCCCAATATAAGTGAACCCCAAATCAATACAGTTCTCATCATATTTGCGCCTCGTTGATGTCCCAACGTCCCTGTCTGTTGTTCAGTGTTTTCCTGGGTAATGGGGCAGTAGCTCTTCGGCTGCATCAAATTCACAACTGTCAGTGTCCGTGCTAGCTGGGCTAACAACAAATATAGAATTACTGATGCTAGCATTGGATGTGCTCGTGGAAGTAGCAGTACTACCAGTGGAGTTGGTATGTGTCTCCGTGGACTCGGGGCCTTACTTTTTTTAACCATTTATCAATTTTCGAGCAAACTGAATGACTCAGGAGTGTGAATACTTATGTAAATGAGATATTTCTATGTTTCATTTTCAATAAATTTCCAAAAACATATACTCTTAAGTATATAAGAGAATCATTGTTTATTGTCAGTTAAATCACTGGTGCTACCCCAACTATAGAATTGAGAAATAAATTGTCAAAAACGTGTTTTATTCAATTATTCATACCAGTTTCCCAAATTTCCCCAATGTGTCTCTTCCAGCCTGTTTGAGTTCAGTGTGTACTGACGGCATTCTATTGTTCCACAGGAAGCTTATCTCTAACTCAAACAACAGATTACTTAAACACGAGAGCAGTGGACCAGGATTTGAAAGTGAGCAGCCTCTAATTTAATATCAGTCCCAATGCTCAATCCCTCTGACACTGTCTATCAGTCCCCTGTCGATGGCATGCTCTATCCATAATAAATCTTTACCTAGCACGTTAAATGGTTGAGTAGGCGAATACAGAAAACCATTGGTTCTATTTAACAGGGTATGGGGTTCATTTCAAAATGTATTACCAGGACGGAAGAAACGTCATAAGCGTTTATAGTTTTATTTGTTAGGGGTAAGTCAAGTCCCGTGCAATGATTTAACCTTATCTTTATCAAATGATCCATAAAGGGACCACAGAATACTTTTTACAACACTTACGTACATCTACATGTGGGTGTGCAAGTTGTATATTATTATTATTTTATTATTATTATTACCCAGGATACTTTTCTTCACCAATTCCTCCTTTAGACTAGTGTTTTATTCATACAGGGGTTTAGATATTTACACTTGTTCAAATAAACAGCATTTCCAGGAATAATTCTCTATTCATACAGAATCACTATATAATGTTATAAATATTTAGTTATTCACATCCACATTGCAGCAACGACCACAGGGCAGCAGCCCGAGAGGTACACATATCTTTCATATCGAGCAAATCAGTGTCCGGGGGCTGTTACCCTCTCAAATCTTTCAATGGCCTCTCCTGTCAGTGCTTTCTACCTGTAGACCGATGCGCAGGGGCGGAAAGAACCCCTAGATAACGTTATAGATCTAAAAACTCAGTCTACAGAACTAGTTGGGGTATTCATTATTTTCCTATATAACTATACTTAGGTTCACACCCACACCACTCCGTGTGCATCTATGCACCATACGTACGTATCTTCAACGGTTCTAGACTCCCAGAGACAGTGGTTCCAGACCACATAGACAATTCAGAAATGCCTATAGACCGCTACTTCCTGTACAATTAAATAACACCCTGTATTCAAAAACACCTTGTGTTATTTGTAGTAGCTGCAGACCACGTAGACATATTCTTATAAATGCTTACAGACAGCTGTCAGTGAGGCTTTCCATGGTACCGTTACACCCTTGCTCTAGTCTTCTCATGAGACTAGTAAAAAGCCTTCTCTCTATACTACTATGGGTACCTTTTTATGCGTTACTCACCTTGATAAAAAATGTTATCATTTATTTTATACAGATTAATTTAAATGTACTTACTGAAAAACAGTTTCCGTTCCTCAATTGTTCGTGGATGATGTGTCTCCTCCTGGGCAGCTCAAATTAAGGGTCTGGTCTGGGCGGGTATCGTCGTCTTTCTTTTAGACAGGGATTTCCCTCACGCTTCATAAAATGTGCCACCGGTTTTCCTCGCAGACCCCCTCTTGAAAGATCTGCAGGCAGAATCAATCATTTTTACACAGGGACACTCGAAGTCAATCTTAAATTAATCATTGTTTATTAATAGTTAACTGGAGAGGGCCCAACAAACTTGATATTGGCTATGCAACCAAGAAAGCGGTTGGGCCATCCTAGAAAATAAATGTTAAATATTTGTACCTATTTTTCTCCCCAATTTTAGTGGTATCCAATTGATAGTTACAGTCTTGTCTCATCGCTGCAACTCCCGTATGGACTCGGGAGAGGCGAAGGTCGAGAGCCTTGCATCCTCCGAAACACAACCGAGCCGAGCCAAACTGCTTCTCGACACAATGCCCGCTTAACCCAGAAGCCAGCCGCACCAATGTGTCCGAGGAAACACTGTACACCTGGCGACCGTGTCACTGTGCATTGTGCCCGGCCCACCACAGGAGTCACTAGAGCGCGATGGGACAAGAACATCCCTGCTGGACTAACCCTCCTCTAACCCGGACGACGCAGGGCCAATTGTGACCACTGCGCCACTCGGGAGAACCTACATTTCTGGAGTATGACATGACAAGGTTATAGATGCTTTGTGAAGCATCAATGTAATAGGATTCATAAAGCCTTTATTAAGCGGTGCTTATGTGACTGGTTCATGTCATATGTAACATTATGTTATGTTATGTCACATTTGACACTGGTGGTTATGTCACACAGTTATGCCACATTTATTAATCCTTTATGGAGTATGAAAAATGGTTATAGATGATTTGTGACCCATTTATGTAGTGCTTATGAGAGCTTTCTAAACAGACAATAATGATTTGCTTAATGGTATCTACTCTAAAGTGTAATAGACAAGACGTGCATTGGAAATAGGGCTTAGTTCTGTTCTAATATTGTAAACCTCACAATTCCACAACCTTAATTGGACCGATGTGACTGTGAACAACAGAGTCAGCCATTGATGAGTTATGGAAAAAAACTGAAACTATGACGAAAAATCGAAGTATGAGAGAAAAACCACAACAAAAGCATGATGCCATTACTGATCTTGTTAAAGTGATCTGTTCCCAGTGAATTATTACAACCAGTGGCAAGGCTCTTTTTAACATCGCTGTCCCAGAGCACCCATCAGGTACATGAGCCATCGAGGTTGACAATGACATACATTGTAATTTCTATGGTACATTTGTGTATTATCAACTGTAAAATGGTGTGAAACCTTTTACTGCAGAACACTGTAAATTATGGTGCATTGTGGGAAAATGTTGTGGGCGGTGAAAAGATTGCTGTATTTTGAATTGTACTGTAAAAAAACAGAATGTTCCTTGAGTTTTGGGTTTAGAGTGATGAAAAGTAGCTAACAGCTAACTGCTCTCATATGTCTCTTCATTGAGCATAGCAGCCCAAACGGAACCATTGCTATGGGCACTCACAGACTCAGAGACACCATGAGCAGAGTGCATGCAGAGCAAGCTGCACGCAGGGTGCGAGTGACAGACAGAGAGGAGCAGCTAATGGATTTACTAATGGAGGAAGTTATTTCTGATTTTGGGCAAGGCCGGGCCTTGAATTTGGCAGAAGGAATCTAGGTAGGGCATTGGTAGGATAGGGCCTGAACGTTGCAGGCATGGGTAGGACTTAAAGATGAACAGTCAAAATCATGTTTTTCATGAAATTGAATGATACTCTATTTGAATGAAACCAGATCAAAGTATGATGACCAAAGTATGAACAATTACTGTTGCTTGTACATTGATAAAGTGTGGTCATAAAGTTTCTGGTCCCCTCCCCTTGTCAAACACTTAGATTTAGAAGGCGGGATTATTAAGGGGATAGGGTGACATCACCCTAACTCTCATTTTAATACACCAATGGTAACATAATATTCTCTCACCTAATTTAAATAAGTAGCACCTTGTAGCCAATATCGGAAGGCGTGTTTTTGGAAGGGTGTGGTTTACAATATATAGTTAGATAGCTACTCTACTAGTGCCAGAATCTGACTGCAGGGTGTCAGCAAATACACTAGATGGCCGAAAGTATGTGGACACCTGCTCATTGAACATCTCATTCCAAAATCATGGGCATTAATATGGAGTTAGAGTCCCCTTTACTGCTATAACAGTCTCCACTCTTCTGGGAAGGCTTTTCACTAGATGTTGGAACATTGCTGCGGGGACTTGCTTCCATTCAGCCACAAGAGCATTACTGAGGTTGGCACTGATGTTGTGCGATTAGGCCTGGCTCGCAGTCGGCATTCCAATTCATCCCAAATGTGTTCGATGGGGTTGATATCAGCAAACCATTTCTGTATGGACCTCGCTTTGTGCATGGGGTCATTGTCATGCTGAAACAGGAAAGCGCCTTCCCCAAACTGTTGCCACAAAGTTGGAAGCACAGAATCATCTGGAATGTCATTGTATGCTGTAGTATTAAGACTTCCCTTTACTAGAACTAAGGGGCCTAGCCTGAACCATGAAAAACCGCCCCAGACCACTATTCCTCCAAACTTTACAGTTGGCACTATGCATTGGGGCAGTTAGCGTTCTCCTGGCATCTTCCAAACCCAGATTCGTACGTTGGACTGTCAGATGGTGAAGCGTGATTCATCACTCCAGAGAATGTGTTTCCACTGCTCCACGGTCCAATGACAGCGAGCTTTACACCACTCCAGCCGACGCTTGGCATTGCACATGGTGATCTTAGGATTGTATGCAGCTTCTTGGCCATGGAAACCCATTTCATGAAGTGCCCGACAAAGAGTTATTGTGCTGACGTTGCTTCCAGAAGCAGTTTGGAACTCAGTAATGAGTATTGCAACCAAGGACAGACAATTTTTACGAGCTAAGGGCTTCAGCACTCGGCAGTCCCATTCTGTGAGCTTGTGTGGCCTACCACTTTGCGGTTGGTCCGTTGTTGCTCCTAGACGTTTCCACTTCACCATAACAGCACTTACAGTTGACCGGGGCAGCTCTAGCAGGGCAGAAATTTGACGAACTGACTTGTTGGAAAGGTCGCATCCTTTGACGGTGCCATGTTCAAAGTCACTGAGCTCTTCAGTAAGGCCATTCTACTGCCAATGTTTGGCTATGGAGATTGCATGGTTGTGTGCTCGATTTTGATACACCTGTCAGCAATGGGTGTGTCTGAAATAGCCGAATCCACTAATTTGAAGGGGTGTCCACAAACTATTGAATATATAATGTATAATAAAAGGTTTACACTATTCATCGATGGCATAGATACTTATATGTCTCCCCTGTCATCTGTGTCTGGTGTTAACTAGTTACTGGCTAGCTAGGTTTTCAGCTAGCATGGAAGAAAAGGGGGGGAATTTTTTATTAGATTTTTTTATTTAACTAGGCATGTCCGTTAAGAACAAATTCTTAATTACAATGACGACCTCCCAAAAGGTCGGGACGGGGACTGAGATTAAAAATAAATAAAAAATATAGGACAAAACACACATCACGACAAGAGAGACACCACAACACTACATAAAGAGAGACCTAAGACAATAACATAGTATAACAACACAACATGACAACAACATGGTAGCACCACAACATGGCAGCTGCACAACATGGTAGCAGCACAACACATGGTACAAACATTATGGGGCACAGACAACAGCACAAAGGGCAAGAAGGTAGAGAAAACACTACATCACGTGCAGCAGCCACAACTGTCAGTCAGAGTGTCCTTGATTGAGTCTTTGAATGAAGAGATGGAGATAAAACGGTCCAGTTTGAGTGTTTTTTGCAGCTCGTTCCAGTCGCTAGCTGCAGCTAACTGAAAAGAGGAGTGACCCAGGGATGTGTGTGCTTTGGGGACCTTTAACAGAATGTGACTGGCAGAACGGGTGTTGTATGTGGAGGATGAGGCTGCAGTAGGTATCTCAGATAGGGGGAAAGGGTCAGTCAAAACCGTGTATTTTCTATTGTATTGTCACTGACCTGGTGGCGCAGCAGGAAATTCAAGTGGTTGCCAACCAATATGTTGTGAGTTCATATCCTATGTGATGTATTATCCCAATTAATTAGCACTCAGCAGCAAAGGCTTCTTAATTTAGCAGTAAAAACACACTAACATATTGTGTATTTTCACGTAACCAGTAGCCGGTAGTGTAGCGTAAAATTACAGAAATGTTTTAACAGCGCAGTTAACTATAAGTTACCGCAGAAAAACGGTACCAAAGATTACAATAAGAGTAAGTTACTGTAAAAACAACTGGATTTGTTTTACAGTGTAGCAGCCAACCTACTTGCACCAATCCAATGTTATTACAGTAAAATACTGTGAAACACAATCCCCATCTCCCGTCAATGAATTTAATCAGTTAATATGTTAATTCACTACGAGTACCGTAACATTTACTTTTGTACAGTATTATACAGTCCATTTTACTGTATTGTACTGTGTTGTAGATTACAGTAGGTGTAAATTAATGTCATATTCACGGCAACCCCTTTACAGTGTACCCAGGCCACCTAACCCCACCCTGAAGATAATCATGGAGTCTACGTCAGCCCTAAGCTGCTTAATGAAGAGGGGGAAGAAGAGGGGGAAGCTGGCTGATCTGGCTGGGTGGAAGACACAGTGTAAGCCTCTTTATCCCTACACTGTGCTGCTGCATACCTTTAGGCTATGCTATGTGGTCAATGCTCTGTGCTCTCTGCCTGCTGTTTGCTGTCTTGACCTCGACCCTGAAGCCTGTGATACAGGTTCCATTATTGAAGAGTCACCTCTGCTCTGGAGGTCTGGGATGTCCACTTGAAGGAGATCTACAGGAGGAGATTTCTTTGGATCTTTACATGACACATTATGGTGGATGTCTGACATGTTCACAGCTCTGAGATTTTTGAGGCCTGTCCCCACGTTTTTGTCTATGTTCTCTGCGCTGGAGGATTGAAGTGTCCTGGTAGAGCTGAGAGCCATCCTAGGATTCTGGCTGAGTTGTATTTAGAGTGTTGCACCCTGCTCTGTGGGAAGGCTGAGGGGGAACCGGGCAACATGCCCACCCTCAACAGCCTGGGCAAGCTGTGTAGCTCCAACCGTAGCCACACAGTGGACCGCCTCACCCGCATCAAACATAGAAACTCAGTCAAGCGCATGTCCATCATTGAGGACGGTCAAGTGGCTGAGGTGCTCTACCTGATTCCCAAAGTGTACATGCAGCAGCTGCCGTACCTCAACCCTGACGACTATTACCTGAGTGAGAGACTTATCGATCTAGCACCAGGTAGGACTATGGTATGGGGTAGGAGGTGCCGGCAGGGAAAATCTGTCTGTCTGTCTACTGGTCTGTCTGTCTGTCTTTGTGTCTGCCTGCCTGCCAGCCCGCTTGCCTGCATGTATCTATTAATCACTTCACTCTTCATTAGTCACTTTGAACTCGGCATTGTTTTTCAGAGTTATACAACTAGCTCTACATACCTTTTGAGTACTGTTTGATAATAGCATTAAGTGCTGTGGTCCAAGTGCAGCATCAGTCAAAGCTCAGCGTGCTGTTTGTGAGTAGGCGGATAAAGCAGATTATGAAAGTGAATTGATAAGGTGTTGCACAGAGATTACTTCATTTTAATTGTGTTGAAACGGAGTAATTATACCACTTCAGGCACTGCAGCACTGGCCTGTGTGTGTGTGTGTGTGTGTGTGTGTGTGTGTGTGTGTGTGTGCACGTGTGTGGTGTGTTACGCAATCATATCTTATTGACTCCAAAACATCTGTTATTGCAAAGTCCAAAATGTATTGCTGTCTTCTCAGAATTTATGTAATATAAAAACTTATGCAGGGAAAAGGGCCACAGTCTGCCAAGTAAGGAACCAACATGGTGGTTTACATCAGGATTACAGTGTGGATGAGGACTATCCAGACCTTATTCATCCATTGACTGCACGTCAGGCTGTGAGATATGGGTTGCGTCCCAAATGGCAACCTATTCTCTATATAGTGCTCTACTTGAAGTTGATCAGTTGAAAATTATCGATCGTTGGTCCATCCTCGGTGGTGGACAGCGTTTTCTTAACTTAGTATGTAAATCTAGCCATAGCGGTGGTTGGAAAAGTTGCAATGACTTCATTATGACTTATTTTATGCCATGGTCAGGTTGTAAACTGGTTGTATAAAGACGTTTTGTCAACATATTTTACACAACTGAAAGAAGACGTCTTTAGGTGGTTGTAATCTGACCACATAACAGCCAAAATATGACATCTTGACCTTCCAAGACCTCTTTACCTGGTTATAACAGAGACCAATGTCTTCTCAACCTGAAAAGCAGTTAACATCAAGAAAATGACATCATTAAGACGTTCTGAGTCCCAAATGGAAGCCTATTCCCTATATAGTCCACTACTTTTGACCAGGGTTCATAGGTATATAGTGCCATTTCGATGCCATTTGGGACGTACCTCAGATTGTAAGATGTGCATGATAGCTAACTCGCTCTTATCACATGACCATTATCTCTGTTTTGTAATACATTATACAAATACCTTCAAAAAGTATTACCTGTGCACGTTCGTCTACTGCAAAATATGTCCAGCCTCTGAACAGTGTCTGGCCACATTGTTGACAAAAAAAGGACAACAAAAAAGTGAATTACTCTATGAAGCCCAATAATAATTCCTAATAGATCAGTAATGTATTTCTATACATATATTATATAGGTTTTTCTCATTATGGACTATTCCACCCTGACAGAGTTCCAGTGCATTGTTTCACATGATACTTTGTGCAAACAATACTTTCATTGAAATTAAGCTGCAGCAATAATAAGCTTTCAGAGCGGTGAACATTTAATTTGAACAGAAAAATTACCTAAGTTAACGCATTTCTTTACTAATAAGACAGGTGCTGCTGACAATACTGCCATCGTCTTCGAGGCGATGGCACTGCCCAAGGTAGAAGATACCCCTACCCAAGGTAGAACATAATACAACCATGTTTTTTCATATCCCTGATGTCTCCCTTATACAGTGAGGGAAAAAAGTATTTGATCGATTATTCGCAAATACTTTTTTCCCTCACTGTATGAAATGGATGGGTGTGTAAAAATATTTCTGTGGCTAGTGTAATCTGCTCTAAGAAAAACAAGTGGGTTCAGACATCGGAATTAGATTTTTTAGGGTTCCAGGTTCCTTGAAGGACTTTGTATCTTTAGCCCCTACTCTTGTAATTAAGTCAGCTTTTCAATATGTGGTGATCAGTATCAAATTCTACTACAGTTGGGTGCAGACACTCAGGAGATGCAGCTTGCGAGGTGCAGCGAGACCCATTGACTAATTGGAATGTTATCTCAGCCTGAATGATGCTGGGCATACTCCAGTAGTGGAACGGTAAGTTTGACCATCCTTAGGGCCCTCTTGTTTGCCATAGATTCAGTCTCATGCAGCAAAATTTGAAATTTTGTTTTTTACATTGGATAAAAGAAGAGACTCAGAGCTAGAAAATGGTATATCATACACTACAGTTAAGCAACAATGGGAAAGTAATTATGCTTTGAAAGTTAACTTCTTAGGGATGAGCACACGAGGTGACCGTTTTGGAGAGCCTGGCGTGCCCAAAGTAAAATGCCTCCCATTCAGGCCCAGAAAATAGGATATGCACATATGTGGTACCATTGGATAGGAAACACTCTGAATTTTCCAAAACCGTTAACCATTTGTCTGTGAGTAAAACAGAACGGATATGGCAGGCAAAACCCCGAGGAATTTCTGTCCTGGAAAAAGTGGTTTTCACAGAGTGCCTCATTTGGAACCCCTCCCTCATGAAAATGCCCATAAAAGGGCATATGAATGCAGTACCTATCGCTTCCTCTGGATGTCAACAGTCTCGAGACAGTGTTTTGATTCTGTATAGATGTTTTAGAGCAGAGAATAAGAGGAAATAAGGAAGTGTCCCTTTGGAAGTCTATAGGAGTGGATGCGCGCTCTCGGGAAGCGCGCACTGTGTTTTTTACCGTCTTTAGAGCTCAGTTTATATTCCGGTTGATTTATTATAGTAAATATACGTAAAAGTGTTCCNTTCTTGGACAAGTTTATAGGTATAAGTTGAACGAGTTCTAGTCACGTTTCAATGGAGGTGTGGACGCTGTAGTTTCTGATTATAACGCGCGAACCAAATGGAGATTTATGGATAAAATACATGACTTTTTCTAACAAAAGAACCATGGATTGTCTTCGTTGGACACTTAGGAAGACCTCAGCAGAAGTTCTTCAACAGGTAATTGATTTGTTTTCGCTGTGAAATGTGTTATGTGTGTGCCACGCTGGCTAATGAATTCATGGCTATGGGAAAAGTATGTGAGGTGCTACCCTCAAACAATCAAATGTTGTGCTTTCGCCGTAAAGCCTTTTTGAAATCTGACAACGCTGTGATATTGCCAAGAAACAGAGCTTTTGATGAGTATGGAACACTTGTATATTGGTGGATGTTTAATAATTCAACTTTTGGATTTTGAATTTGGCGCCTCACATTTCACCGGGTAGTGTCGGGAGTGGGGTGCTAGCGCCCCAGCAATACCCAATTAATAAACATTGAGAAAATGGCTCTTCTTTGTCTACACCCTTTCAGAATCGTTCACACCCTCTTAAGCTATACCCCCACACATCTTTAAATATTCACATGTGAGGCTGTGTACTAAACAACCAAAGATTTCAAGACTAAAGGCTGGCTTATACTACGGGTGTGTTCATGAATTTAATGAGGAGTGCCAGAGTGTGCTCTGGGCATTCGTAAACTCAGAGTGTTGTCAGATTGGCCGTTCGTAAACTCAGAGCATTTCGCTCTCTGAGCTCTCGGAGAGCACACTCGACGCTCTGGACGAAAAGTAGGGTTGATCCAAGCGTTCTGACCTAACAACAGCAGTCAAGCACCCAAACTAACTGGCTAACGTTGGCTAGCTTGCTAGCTACTGTACTTCCAGACACAAATGAGAAAACAGCTCACTCTGAAAACAGGTTTTACCTTATTTACATAAGTATTCAGACCCTTTGGTATGAGACTCAAAATTGAGCTCAGGTGCATCTTGTTTCCATTTATCATCCTTGAGATGTTTCTACAACTTGATTGGAGTCCACCTGTTGTAAATTACATTGAATGGACATGATTTGGAAAGACACACTTGTCTCTATAAGCTCCCACAGTTGACAGTGCAAGTCAGAGCAAAAACCAAGCCATGAGGTGGAAGGAATTGTCCATAGAGCTCCGAGACAGGATTGTATCGAGGCACAGATCTGGGGAAGAGTACCAAAAAATTTCTGCAGCATTGAAGGTCCCCAAGAACACAGTGGCCTCCATCAATCTTAAATGGAAGAAGTTTGGAACCACCAAATCAAATCAAATTTTATTGGTTACATACACATGGTTAACAGATGTTAATGCGAGTGTAGCGAAATGCTTGTGCTTCTATTTCCGACCGTGCAGTAATATCTAACAAGAAATCTAACAATTTCACAGCAACTACCTTATGCACACAAGAGTAAAGAAATGAATAAGAATATGTACATATAAATAGTAGACGGTATAGAGTATACATATGAGATGAGTAATGTAGGGTATGTAAATATTATATAAAGTGGCATTGTTTAAAGTGACTAGTGATATATTATTACATCCTATTTTTTATTATTAAAGTGGCTAGAGATTTGAGTCATGTTGGCAGCAGCCACTCAATGTTAGTGATGGCTGTCTATTAACTGTCTGATGGCCTTGAGATAGAAGCTGTTTTTCAGTCTCTCGGTCCCAGCTTTGATGCACCTGTACTGACCTCGCCGTCTGGATGATAATGGGGTGAACAGGCAGTGGCTCTGGTGGAAGTTGTCCTTGATGAACTTTTTGGCCTTCCTGTGACATCGGCTGGTGTAGGTGTCCTGGAGGGCAGGTAGTTTGTCCCCGGTGATGTGTTGTGCAGACCTCACTACCCTCTGGAGAGCCTTACGGTTGTGGGCGGAGCATTTGCCGTACCAGGCGGTGATACAGCCCGACAGGATGTTCTCGATTGTGCATCTGTAAAGGTTTGTGAGTGTTTTCAGTGACCAGACACATTTCTTCAGCCTCCTGAGGTTGAGGAGGTGCTGTTGCGCCTTCTTCACCACGCTGTCTGAGTAGGTGGACCATTTCAGTGTGTCTGTGATGTGTACGCCGAGGAACTTAAAACTTTCCACCTTCTCCACTACTGTCCCGTCGATGTGGATAGGGGGGTGCTCCCTCTGCTGTTTCCTGAAGTCCACGATCATGTCCTTTGTTTTGTTGACGTTGAGTGTGAGGTTATTTTCCTGACACCACCCTCCGGAGGCCCTCACCTCGCCGTCTCGTCGTTGTTGGTAATCAAGCCTACCATTGTAGTGTCGTCCGCAAACTTGAAGATTGAGTTGGAGGCGTGCATGGCTACGCAGTCATGGGTGAACAGGGAGTACAGGAGAGGGCTGAGAACGCACCCTTGTGGGGCCCCAGTGTTGAGGATCAGCGGGGTGGAGATGTTGTTTCCTACCCTCACCACCTGGGGGCGGCCCGTCAGAAAGTCCAGGACCCAGTTGCACAGGGCGGAGCTTAATGACGAGTTTGGAGGGTACTATCATGTTAAATACTGAGCTGTAATCGATGAACAGCATTCTTACATAGGTATTCCTCTTGTCCAGATGGGTTAGGGCAGTGTGCAGTGGGATTGCGATTGCGTCGTCTGTGGACCTATTGGGGTGGTAAGTAAATTGGAGTGGGTCTAGGGTGTCAGGTAGGGTGGAGGTGATATGATCCTTGACTAGTCTCTCAAAGCACTTCATGATGACGGAACTGACGGAAGTCTGTTACCTTAGCTTTCTTGGGAACAGGAACAATGGTGGCCCTCTTGAAGCATGTGGGAACAGCAGACTGGGATAGGGATTGATTGAATATGTCCGTACACACACCAGCCAGCTGGTCTGTGCATGCTCTGAGGACGCGGCTAGGGATGCTATCTGGGACAGCAGCCTTGCGAGTGTTAACATGTTTAAATGTTTTACTCACGTTGGCTGCGGTGAAGGAGAGCCCGCAGGTTTTGGTAGTGGGCCGTGTCAGTGGCACTGTATTGTCCTCAATGCTAGCAAAGAAGTTCTTTAGTTTGTCAGGGAGCAAGACGTCGGTGTCCGCGACGGGGCTGGGTTTTTTTTGTAATCAGTGATTGACTGTAGACCCTGCCACATAAGTCTCGTGTCTGAGCCGTTGAATTGCACTATTTTGTCTCTATACTGACGCTTAGCTTGTTTGATTGCCTTGCAGAGGATAGCTACACTGTTTGTATTCGGTCATGTTTCCGGTCGCCTTGCCATGATTAAAAGCAGTGGTTCGCACTTTCAGATTTGTGTGAATGCTGCCATGAATCCACGGTTTCTGGTTGGGGAAGGTTTTAATAGTCACCGTGGGTACAACATCACCGATGCACTTGCTAATAAACTCGCTCACCGAATCAGAGTATACATCAATGTTGTTGTCTGAGGCTATCCGGAACATATCCAAGTCCACGTGATCGAAGCAATCTCGAAGCATGGAATCATATTGGTCGGACCAGCATTGAACAGACCTGAGCACGGGCGTTTCCTGTTTAAGTTTCTGTCTATAGGCTGGGAGCAACAAAATGGAGTCGTGTTCAGATTTGCCGAAAAGAGGGCAAGGGAAGGCTTTGTATGAGTCGCAGAAGTTAGAGTAGCAATGATCCAGAATGCTGCCAGCCCGGGCATTTGATATGCTGATAAAATTTAGGGAGCCTTATTTTCAGATTAGCTTTGTTAAAATCCCCAGCTACAATAAATGCAGCCTCAGGATATGTGGTTTCCAGTTTACATAGAGTCCAATGAAGTTATATCAGGGCCGTCGAGGTGTCTGCTTGGGGGGGATATACACGCTGTGATTGTAATCGAAGAGAATTCTCTTGGTAGATAATGCGGTCGGCATTTGATTGTAAGGAATTCTAGGTCAGGTGAACAAAAGGACTTGAGTTCCTGTATATTATTATGATCACACCACAACTCGTTAATCATAAGGCATACACCCCCTCCCTTCTTCTTACCAGAGAGATGTTTGTTTCTGTCGGTGCGATGCGTGAAGAAACTGGGTGGCTGTACCGACTCTGATAAGGTATCCTGAGTGAGCCATGTTTCCGTGAAACAGAGAATGTACAATCTCTGATGTCTCTCTGGAAGGCAACCCTTGCTCGAATTTCATCTACCTTGTTGTCAAGAGACTGGACATTGGCGAGTAGTATACTCGGGAGCGGTGAGCGATGTGCCCGTCTACGGAGCCGATCCATTGTCCTGGGTGGTGGTCCAAACAGAGGATACGCTTCGGGAAAGTCGTATTCCTGGTCGTAATGTTGGTAAGTTGACGTTGCTCTTATATCCAATAGTTCTTCCCGGCTGTATGTAATAAGACTTGAGATTTACTGGGGTAAGAAATGAAGTAATAAATAATACATTAAAAAACAAAATACTGCATAGTTTCCTAAGAACGCGAAGCGAGGCGACCATCTCTGTTGGCGCCATGTTACGTTCCAACACTCTTCCTAGAGCTGGCCGCCCTGACAGAGCATCAGAGTTCCTATGTGGAGATGGGAGGACCTTCCAGAAGGACAATGATCTCTGCAGCACTCCACCAATCAGGCCTTTATGTTAGAGTGGCCAGACGGGAGCCACTCCTCAGTAAAAGGCACATGACAGCCCGCTTGGAGTTTGCCAAAAGGCACCTATAGGACTCTCAGACCATGAGAAACAAGATTCTCTGGTCTGATGAAACCAAGTTTGAACTCTTTGGCCTGAATGCCATGCGTCATGTCTGGAGGAAACCAGGCACCGCTCATCACCTGGCCAATACCATCACTACGGTGAAGCATGGTGGTGGCAGAATCATGCTGTGGGGATGTTTTTCCACCGGCAGGGACTGGGAGACTAGTCAGGTTTGAGGGAAAGATGAATGGAACAAAGTACAGAGAGATCTTTAATGAAAATCTGCTCCAGAGCGCTCAGGACCTCAGACTGGGGTGAAGGTTCACCTTCCAACAGGACAACGACCCTAAGCACACAGCCAAGACAGAGAAGGAGTGGCTTCAGGACAAGTCTCTGAATGTCCTTGAACCCAGACAGAGTTTGGACTTGAACTCGGATCAAACATCTCTGGAGAGACCTTAAAATAGCTGTGCAGCGACACTCCCCATCCAACCTGACAGAGCTTGAGAAGAATGGGAGAAATTCCCCAAATACAAGTTTGCCAAGCTTGTAGCAACATACCCAAGAAGACTCGAGGCTGTAATTGCTGCCAAAGGTGCTTCAACAAAGTACTGAGTAAAGGGTCTAAATACTTTTTATTTGTAATAAATTAGCAAAAAGTTCAAAAAAACTGTCACGATCGCTGACATAAGTAGAACAAGGCGCAGTGTGCAGGGTTGAGTGAAACATGATTTAATCAATGAAACACCAAAAAACAATAAAGTTACCAATGACCGTAACACACTGTGTAGCACAACATAGCAACTATACACAATTAACAATATCCCACAACACAGGTGGGGGACTGAACACACTAAATAGGATTCCCAATTAGAGACAACGACTAACAGCTGCCTCTAATTGGGAACCCAAACCAACATAGAAATTAACACATAGAACCCTAAAACCCCCCTGGTTACGTCCTGACCAAAAACACCATAGAGAAGCCAAAAAGGGCTATCTATGGCCAGGACGTGACAAAAACTGTTTTTGCTTTGTCATTATGGGGTATTGTGTGTAGATCGATTAGGGGGGAAAAAACTACTTAATACATTTTAGAATAAGGCTGTAACATTCTGACTTGGTGTACAGGGAGAATACTGTAAGAACAGCCCATGTTCTGAATTCTGCCGCTGTACATTTGAAAAGTGCTGAACAAATAGTTATATTGACTACGTTCGTCTTAGCTTGCTTAATTGAAATTAAAGATTGCATCTTATCCACTCATCATTCCCTTATGCCATAGTTTGTACATCTCAATTGTCAGTTGAAACCACATTTGTTGATGCAAGTCAACCATATCAGCTATGTTTCTTAAAAAGGCAGTAAATAAGGCTGAATGAACTGTTTCGCTGCCAGACAAGGCTCCGCTGATAGCCAGGTGTAGCGGTGGTAAGGATTCACTCCATGGTGCTGAAAAGAAAGCTCTGCTGTTGGGACAGCTTTATGTAGGGCTTAACAGTTTGTGGGCACCGTTTGTCACTGTTATAGTGCAATTAATGTATTGTTTAGTGTTGAGTTGTGTTGTGGCTTTGCTGGCATGCCTCTAAAAAAAACATGTCGAGTTTGCCCCACCAAGATTTACATGATAAAATTGCCACTCATAATTTGTCAATATAGTTCAATATATATTCAAATCCTTCTGCTGCAGGATTATTTTCCTCCTGCGACGAAAGGGGTCATATTAAGATCTGTCATCTGTATGTTCCATCCAACACACATAGAAAGCTTTTGACAAGCATTTGGAAGGGGTGCAATGGAGCTGCTATGTTAAAATTACCTTATAACAATTTCTGATTTTTTTTTTGCTTTAGAGGCAGGATCCACCTCTGTTTACCTAAGCTGCTAGCAAAATTAAATGATGACACATCTTCAGAATACAGAGCAAATAAATATGAAATGTGTCATAACTGTAGGTTTTGTCATCCAGCAGATGACACAGTTGACACTGCATTTAATGTGAAAACACATTCAGTCAGTAGAGCTCTGGTACCCGACCTGAGCCCGACGGGCACGGACGTTATACATCAGGATAGGGCCAGGTAGGGCCTGTTTTTTCATCAATAACTAGGGTATGGGCAGGGCTCGGGTATCACTAAATTGATCACAAAAATTTTGAAGCTGAGACATTTGCTTGTGCTCTGCTGTGCAGTACAGTTATATCTGGTGTCAGAAGCGCTTCAAACTCATCAAATATACGACAGCAGAGATTATTTCACGGAAATAATCATGTTCTTTGAGTTTTGTGGGAGTTTAGAGTGACGAAAAGTAGCTAGCAGCTAACTGCTCTCTTATGTCTCTTCATTGAGCAGTGCAGCCCAAGTGGAGCTGTTGCTATGGATACTCACAGACTCAGCGATGCCATGAGCAGAGTGTACGCAGAGCGAGCTGCGTGCAGGGAGCGAGTAACAGACAGAGAAAAGCAGCTAATGGATTTACTAACGGAGGAAGTTATTTCTGATTTAAAATTCATCCCTGTATTGCAATAAAAACATTTCAGTGGAAAGGAGGAATATGGCCTAGGCCTATCTCTTCCTGCCTGCCTGCCATAAGAAGCACTGAGAAGTTCAGTGACCGTGTGATTGTTAATTGGGATTAGTGGGCCGGTGGTGGATCACCTCTCCAATCCCCTCTTCCCTAGCCAACGTATATAGGTCTACAGACATAGGATTGGATTTCTAATGCTCATCTGCTGGATCGGACAATGGTGGTTACTTTCCCCCCAAAAGTCTAAGGCGTTTTGGGCCGTTTTTCACTACCTTGACACTTTGGCTTCTACAGTGCTCCTTCTGTATAGGAGAATCAAGTGCTTTATGGCTTTGGATTCAACACACTCTCAGCTACAAGTAGTAGAATATCAAAACAGACATTTGAGACACTTATGAGTGATTATGTGTCATAAAGGCAAAAAAGAAAAAAACTAATTGCTTCGTTTTATAAGATAAAGCATTGCACACACTGAGGAAGTAGGTTTTGAACAATAGAATCTGCTTCCCCCAGGTATTGAGTACCTCTATACGTTTTAGGGGGCAAAAATATTAATCAAACAAACAGCTATATACATTTTTTGGACTGCTGTCTATGTCTGTTTTTCAACAGAACAAAAAGCCCAATCAGACCATGTCTGTCCCTCACGTTATGCCACAGGTGACCCCACACTCATTAGTGGGATTAGATCTGTATCTACTGGCCTTCATGTGTATTGCACCTCAGGGAGAGCACAAGCTCCTTGTATATGATGTAGTAGTACTATAGTGTCCATCCACTTGGTAAAGAGGAGGTTGCCATCTCTGATCCACCTCAGTGGGGTGGTTGGTTGGTCTGGCTCATCTTATCTTCTTGACTAAAATAAAAATATATACATTAGGATTTAGTTCTCCATTATAATTTTTTTGCAACATTTCAAAAGCAGAAAATCCTTAATTACCAACATTCATACTATTTCTTCACAAAATGAACTACCCTTCCCCATTTAGCTCAGTGGAGGTGGAGGTGTGAAGGGGGAGAAGGTTATAGCCCTGCGTAAGGTGCTATTGTTTTGTTAGAGTGGTAGGTGGTTGGGTGACGCTCTGCGCTGTGAAAAGGTAGCATACAGTAAGCCTACTAGGCTACATTGTTTATTTTCTGTGCTGTAGCCTATTATGATGTAGGACTATTTCAATATAACATGAACCCTGCATCACCAAATGTGTATATTTTAATTTACAATTGTATTTATCAATGAAATAAATAATAACAGCACATCCAAGTTATGCCCCATCCTGCGGGCAAAACATTTTAGTGCCCCCCCTCTTGACTGCGGAGAGAAAAATATATGTTTTAATGTCAATTTCTTGCAGTTCTACACATTTTGCTATGGAGTAGAGAGCAAAAATGTGCAGTTTTACAGCAAATGTCTTGTAATTCTACTCATTTTACCATGGGGTGGAGCAATATATTTTCAGTTTTAAAGCTAATTTCCTGCAATTCTAAAAATGTTGTCATGACTTATGCCATGTTAATGATATCTGAGTGAGTTTGTGTATTGTACTATTCTAACTCTCATCAGTAAATTGAGACTCTGACCGCTTACGTCGCTTATGCCTGGAGCCAGCCCTGAAGTTATTGTAGACTAGACTACTCCCGTATTGTATCAACATACCGTTAGGCTAACACAAAGAAAACTTTACCTTTATCGACACAGTAAATAGTAAATGTTTCAAATAAACCAAATAGGCAATGCGTTATCACATTGGTAACGTATAGGAACATTGGTAACGTACAGGAACTCAAGTACCTTTTTTTCTCCCATTCTGGAATACCTTACCATCAAATGCCGACTGCATTACCTCCTGAGAAAATGTTCTTCGGTCATCGTCACTGCCACATATTTTCCCCCCACAAGCCGACACCACAACTGCTTTCAAGGAACTATACTTGGCTATGTGCAAACTGGAAACCGCATATCCTGAGGCTGCATTTATTGTAGCTGGTGACTTTAATAAAGGAAAATCAACACATCTCCTGTGCTACACATGCAACATGAACCCTGGATCATTGCTACTGTCCCTTCTGGGGTGACTACAAGGCCCTCCCCCACCCTCCCTTCGGCAAATCAGATCACGCCTCCACTGCACACTGCCCTATCCCACCTGGACGAGGGAAATACTTATGTAAGTATGCTTTTCATCGACAACAGCTAAGCATTCAACACCATTATGTCCACCAAGCTCATCGCTAAGCTCAGGGCCCTGGGTCTGACACCCTCCCTGTGCAACTGGGTCCTGGACTTTCTGATTGGCCAACCCTAAGTGGTGAAGGTAAGCAACAAGACCTCCACCACGCTGATCCTCAACATGGGGGCCCCATGGGTGTGCGTGCTCAGCCCCCACCTGTACTCCCTGTTCAGCCAGGGCATTGAAAATGGGTCGTGGATGGGTATTCCAGCATGACAATGACCCAAAACACAAGGCCAAGGTAACAAAGGAGTGGCTCAAGAAGAAGCACATTAAGGTCCTGGAGTGGCCTAGCCAGTCTCCAGACCTTAATCCCATAGAAAATCTGTGGAGGGAGCTGAAGGTTCGATTCCAAACGTCAGCCTCGAAACCTTAATGACTTGGAGAAGATCTGCAAAGAGGAGTGGGACAAAATCCCTCCTGAGATGTGTGCTAACCTGGTGGCCAACTGCAAGAAACATCTGACCTCTGTGATTGCCAACAAGGGTTTTGCCTCCAAGTACGGAGTCATGTTTTGCAGAGGGGTCAAATACTTATTTCCCTCATTAAAATGCAATTCCATTTATAACATTTTTCACATGCGTTTTTCTGGATTTTTTTGTTGTTATTCTGTCTCTCACTGTTCAAATACACCTACCATTAAAGTTATAGACTGATCATTTCTTTGTCAGTGGACAAACGTACAAAATCAGCAGGGGATCAAATACTTTTTTCGCTCACTGTAAGAGACTGCTGCCCTATGTACATAGAGTCATTGATCACTGGTCACTTTTGATTATCTTTACATACTGTTTAACTTCAGAAACTATTCACACCCCTTTACTTTTTCCACATTTTGTCTTGTTACAGCCTGAATTTAAAATGGATTGATAAGTTGTGTCACTGATCTACACATCATGTCAAAGTGGAATTTAGTTTTGAGATGTTTTTAAACAAATGAATTAAAAGTGACAAGTTTAAATGTTTTGAGTCAATAAGTACTCAACCCCTTTATTATGGCAAGCCTAAATACGTTCAGGGGTAAAAATGGGCTTAACAAATCATGTAAGTTGCATGGACTCATTATATGTTCCATAATAGTGGTTATCTGGACTCACGAAGCGCACAGGGGACCTGGTGCAGGAAGCAGGAGCAGGCTGTGCTGGACACACGATGCGCACAGGGAACCTGGTGCGGGGAGTAGGAGCAGGCTGTGCTGGACTCGCGATG
>QNTS01000134.1:316593-352377 GCA_003317085.1 Hucho hucho | reverse complement strand
CAGGCTGTGCTGGACTCGCGATGCGCACAGGGGACCTGGTGCGGGGAGCAGGAACGGGCCATGTTGGACTCACGATGCGCACTGGGACTCTGGTGCGGGGAGCAGGAACGGGCCGTGCTGGACTCACGATGCGCACTGGGACTCTGGTGCGGGGAGCAGGAACGGGCCGTGCTGTACTCACGACGCGCACAGGGATCCTGGAGCGTGGTACAGGGACAGTACATGCTGGGCCCACGACGCGCACAGGGATCCTGGAGCGTGGAGCAGGGACAGTACAAGCTGGGCCCACGACGCGCACAGGGATCCTGGAACGTGGAGCAGGGACAAGACGTGCTGGGCTCTCTATGCGCACAGGGGGCCTGGTGCGCGGAGCCGGCACCCTTCTACCCGGCTGTTCACTCACCCTCGCCTCACAGATGGTGGGAGCTGGAATGTCGCTCACCGGGCTGTGGGCGCGAACCGGAGACACCGTACGCAGAGCCGGCGCAGGATATCTCGGTCCAAGAAGGTGCACTGGAGATTTAGCGCGCAGAGCCGGCACCACTCTTCCAGGCAGCACACTCACCCTAGCCTGACAGATGAGTGGAGCTGGAATATCGCGCACCGGGCTGTGGACACACACCGGAGACACTGCACGTAGAACCGGTGCAGGATATCCTGGTCCAAGAAGGTGCACGGGAGACTTAGCGCGCAGAGCCGGCACCACTCTTCCAGGCTGCATACTCACCCTAGCCTGACAGATGAGTGGAGCTGGAATGTCGCGCACCAGCCTATGAATGCGCACTGGAGACACCGTGCGCAATACTGCATAGCACGGCGTCTTACCAGTGCGACGCTCCCTCCAACGCTCCCTCCAAAGAGCACGAGGAGTTGGCTCAGGAGTCCACCCTGAACCGGCCAACCTCCCCGTGTGCCCCCCCAAAAAAACTTTTGGGGGCTGCTTCTCGGGCTTTCTAGCCAGGCGTGTTCCAGCATATCTCTCCTTATTAACGCTCCGCTCTGCCCTCGCTGCTTCTATCTCCTCCTTGGGGCGACGATGCTCCGCAGTCCTCTTCCAGAGTCCCTTTCCAGCCAGTATCTCCTCCCAGGTCCAGAACTCCCTGTTCTCTCGCTGCTTGGTCCTTTGTTGGTGGGTTATTCTGTCACGATCTTGTTGAGGGACGGACCAAGATGCAGTGATGCTTCCAGTATACATATTTATTTATTCGACGTAACTGGGAAAATAATAAACTCTTGCTTGCTTCTAGCATTGTATCTTGTTATTGAATCTTTATGTGAATTCGATACTTGTTTGTTATTGGGTGTTTTGGGAAGACTTTTGATGTTTGTATATATACCAAGGGTTAATCTCCATTGCTGTGAGTCGACGGAGATTAACCCTTGGTAATTGGGTTGTATCTTTATTTGTTGGATCTTGTCTTTTTGGGGATGTGGTTTTGCGAAACTAAACACGCCAGCCTGTCAACTCAGGCCTGGACGTGACATTAACATGATTTTTAATAACTACCCCATCTCTGTACCCCACACATACAATTATCTGTAAGGTCCCTCAATCACAGATTCAACAGCAAGAAGGTCACCAATTGGTAGATGGCCACCGATTGGTAGATGGTAGATGGTAAAAAAAACAGACACTGGATATTCATTTGAGCATAGTGAAGTTATTAATTAGGCCACAAAAATACAGGCGTCCTTCTTAATTAACTAATTTGCCGTAGAGCAGTGGTCACCAACTTTTTTGTCAAGAGTCAAGATCACTTTCTGAGTCAAAATACAAGCCGAGATCTACCGCTCAGATTTTTTTTAAAAACCAGACTTAACATAGGCTTACGTTTTTTAACGAATTAAAAAAAGTTTTATAGCAATGAAGTTTGTGCAGTAGGCTTATTGGCTACGCTTGAATTGCCCTGCCAGTTTTGTTCTTCTCAGACCATTTGGAAATTATATAAAAAAAATTGAGGTATATGATCACACTATTTATTGTATTATACTGAACAAAAATATAAACGCAACATGCAAAAATGTAATTGATTTTACTGAATTATAGTTGTCATGACTTGCCCTCCTGGATGAAGATCAACGGTATTGGCTAACCAAAGGTTTCAAGACCCCCCTCTCCTGGGGGAGTTGGCCAGTTTTATGATGGTTGTAAATACCTTGCAGGTACTGTCTCTCCCTGGCCAGGCAGTATTGAGGGGAAAGAACCATTTTGTCACAAGGACATTCTTCCCGCCAAAACTATAACATCCAAAAGTGGATAATGAAACAATATTCCTATCACAAAGAATGTGGGAAATGGTCAGGAGAGACTTAAAGAACAATCATGTCAGATCATTTATTGTTTGGTGATATCATTAAAGATGTTATAACGGAAACATTGTAACTTTAAGAGCTTTCACAATGTATGTCAGAGTTACATCTAAATGTTGTAAAACGTATATGATTAAATATGAAACTATTTGTGATTTTAGCCTTCTAAATTAGATAATTGTTTTTCATGTAAAGTTTTACCCAGTCAGTAACCACGCCCACGGGAGCACAGACATGCCAAAAGGATGGAACGCCTCTTTTTCCAGAGTGCTTATAAAAGACTCCTAACAAAATTTATATGAGACAAGAAAACGTGGAGTGGTGGCTACACATTGAAATGGTTGCAATTTAAATACAGACCAAAACATGCTGGGTTGCTGCCGGTGTGGAAAGGGGTCTTAGCTGTACCCTGAATAATCAACCACTAGACCAGAAAACGTGGAGTGGTGGATACATGTGGAAATGGTTAGACTCTACCAGACCAGAGAATGTGAAGACCAGCGTGACCAACAGTGTGAAGGTGAAGAGTAGAAGGTGAAGTAGTCTAGAACTTTGACCAAAGACACGAGGGAGATCCCATCAAACAACCATTAGAATGTCTGAAGGATCCAGTCTAACGGACAACCAGAGACTTTCTGTGGAATTACTCCCCATACACGGACCGGGAGATTTCAACAGAGATACCACAAAGACATACAAGAGTAAATATGTGTTGCATTCTAAATCCGAATGAGCGGATGTTAGGGTGCTAAATATCCATATTTATGATGAGCGTATTATTCAACTGTATGTACGATAGTTGAATTCCTTTGTCTCTCCTTCTCCCGCTCTTTCCTTCCTCACCCCCTTTCATTGTGTAACAAGCCATCATATCGGGTTAGTATTTTAGTAATCAATGTATCATCTATCCTGTGTGTGTGTTTATGTAATTCTGTGTGATTATTTAGTTAGTTAGTAAATAAATAATTAAGCCAATTTGTGTATCGCTGAATCATCATGCAGACTAGGGTTCGTGCAGATTCGAAGTCAACGACATTCAGAATGAGACTGATATGGGGTAATAATAATTAATGGGTGAGTAACATGATAACGATATATTCTGATATTCTTGAGTTAATTCGGGAAATGGTAACTCATTAAACCAACTTTTTCCATGGTGCCCCAAGATTGCTAATGAGTTAATTGTTACGGGATTAATTTAATCACGTAATCAATTCAAAATAGTTAATTGATTTGATAAAATAATCGTCATCACATTAATGATATTCACGTCACGACACAGTTCATATGAGGAAATCAGTCAATTGAAATAAGTTCATCAGGCCCTAATCTATGGATTTCACATGACTGGTAATACAGATATGCATCTGTTGGTCACAGATACCCTAAAGAAATGGGCCTCAGGATCTCATCATGGTATTTTTGTGCAATTAAATTGCCATCGATAAAATGCAATTGTGTTCGTTGTCCGTAGCTTATGCCTGCCCATACCATAACCCCATCGCCACAATGGGGCACTCTGTTCACAACATTGACATCAGTAAACCGCTCGCCCTCACGATGCCATATACGTGGTCTGTGGTTGTGAGGCCTGTTGGACATACTGCTAAATTCTCTAAAATTACGTTGGATACGGCTTATGGTACAGAAATGAACATTAAATTATCTAGCAACAGCTCTGGAGGACATTCCTGCAGTCAGCATGCCAAATGCACACTCCCTCAAAACTTGAGACATCTGTGGCATTGTGTCGTGTGGCAAAACTGCACATTTTAGAGTGGCTTTTTATTATCCCCAGCACAAGGTGCACCTGTGTAATGATAATGCTGTTTAATCAGGTTCTTGATATGCCATGTACCTTCAGACACATGAAATGGTTCAAAATAGGAACACTTTGCCTTCCCGGCTCTAGGGCTACTGAATCAAGTGCACTTACCACCATTTTGCGAAACAAATAAAAATAGGAACGCAAGGCTTTATCGTTGGGTTTTTAACAGCCATTTTTGGTGATCGACTAGAAATGGCTTGGAGATTTACCAGTCGATCGTGATCAACCGGTTGGTGACCACAGCCGTAGAGGAAGGAATCCGCTCAGGGATTTCATTTCATGATTTTAAAACAGTTACAGAGTTTTATGGTTGTGATATGAGAAAACTCAGGATGTAGTTACTCCACAATGCTATCCTAAATGACAGAATGAAAATAAGGAAGCGTGTATAGAATAATGAAAAGAAGGAAGCGTGTACAGAATAAAAAAACGTTACAGACTTATTCTAAAAATCTACACACAATACCCCATAATGACAAATCAAAAACATGTCTCTAGACATTTTTGCTAATCATTTTTTTTTTAACAGAAATGCCTTATTTACATAAGTATTCAGACCCTTTGCTATGAGACTCGAAATTGAGCTGTTTCCATTGATCATCCTTGAGATGTTTCTACAACTTGATTGGAATTGTTGAGGTGTGCGCTACTGGGGTTGAAATCAGGTGCAGGAGAGCGGAAGGTATCGTACAGGCGCACACTTTAATGGCAGAAGCAAAAACAAATGAAAGCACGCACAATGCGTCAAACACTCCTCTAGCCAAAACTAAAGTGTCAAGCGCGACGAATAAACACAGTCCATCAATGTCACAAAATATACAATAAATAATTACGGGTGAACAACCGTTACCCGGTGAACCTAGCCTGGTTCTACACACTACATGAAACATAGAACAATTCCACACAACGACATGATGAGGAACAGAGGAATAAATACATGCCATAATTACTGGAATGCAAACCAGGTGTGAAGGGAACAAGACAAAACAAATGGAACAATGCATAACTGAGCGGCGATAGCTAGAAAGCCGGTGACGTTCGACTGCCGAACGCCGCTCGAACAAGGAGAGGAGGCGACTTCGATGGAAGTCGTGACAGGAATCAACCTGTGGGAAATTCAATTGATTAGACATGATTTGGAAAGGCACACACCTGTCTATATAAGGTCCCACAGTAAACAGTACATGTCAGAGCAAAATCCAAGCCATGAGGTCGAAGGAATTGTCCATAGAGTTCCGAGACAGGATTGTGTTGAAGCACAGATCTGGGGAAAGGTACCAAAACATTTCTGCAGCATTGAAGGTCACAGTGGCCTCCATCATTCTTAAATGGAAGAAGTTTGGAACCACCAAGACTCTTCCTACAGCTGGCCTCCCGGCCAAACTGAGCAATCGGGGGAGAAGGGCCTTGGTCAGAGAGGTGACCAAGAACCCAATGGTCACTCTGACAGAGTTCTCGTGTTTCTCTGTGGAGATGGGAGAATCTTGCAGAAGGACAACCATCTCTGTAGCACTCCACCAATCAGGCCTTTGTGGTAGATTGGTCAGACGGAAGCCACTCCTCAGTAAAAGGCACATGACAGCCCACTTGGATTTTGGCACCTAAAGAGTCTCAGACCATGAGAAACAAGAATCTCTGGTCTGATGAAACCATGGTTTAACTATTTGGCCTGAATGCAAAGTGTCACATCTGCAGTAAACCTGGCACCATCCCTACGGTGAAGCATGGTGGTGGCAGCATCATGCTGTGGGGGTGTTTTTCAGCCGCAGGGACTGGGAGACTAGTCAGGATTGAGGCAAAGATGAACGGAGCAAAGTACAGAGAGATTATTGATGAAAACCTGCTCCAGAGCGCTCAAGACCTCAGACTGGGGGCGAAGGTTCACCTTCCAACAGGACAACGACCCTAAGCACACAGCCAAGACAACGCAGGAGTGGCTTCGGGACAAGTCTCTGAATGTCTCAGCAAGAGTCCGGACTTGAACTTCATCGATAATCTCTGGAGAGACCTGAAAATAGCTGTGCAGCGATGCTCCCCATCCCACCTGACAGAGCTTGAGAATGGGAGAAACTCCCCAAATACAGATGTGCCAAGCTTCTAGCATCATACCCAAGAAGACTCAAGGCTGTAATCGCTGTCAAACGTGCTTCAACCATGTAAATTGTCTGAATACCTATGTAAATCTGATATTTCAGTTTTTTATTCTTAATACATTGGTAACATTTTCTAAAAATATTTGTCATTATGGCATATTGTGTGTAGTTTTATGAGGGGAAAAAAATGTAATCTATTTTAGAATAAGGCTGTAATGTAACAAAATGTGGAAAAAGTCAAGGGGTCTGAATACTTTCCGAATGCACTGTAACCATGTGTGTGAGGTACTTTTGCTTCAAAGTAGATTTGTTTAAGACTACCAAGAATCACTCTACGTGGCCCTGATTTAGCCCACTGCAGTAGAATTAAGGAAGTCTTGAGTTTTTGCACACCTGAGTTTTACCAAGAGTGTTTTCATCTATATTTTTCTTATCTGTCTATTTACCACCACAAACCATAGCTAACACTAAGACCGCACTCAATGAACTGTATAGGGCCAAAAGCAAACAAGAAAATGCACATTCAGAGGAAGCGTTTTTTGTGGCCGGTGATTTTAATGCAGGGAAACTGAAATGCGTTTTACCTCATTTTTACCTGGATGTCACCTGTGCAACTAGAGGCAGCAAAACTCTAGATCACCTTCATTCCACACAGGGAAACGCATACAAGGCTCCCTCGCACTCTCTTCGGCAAAACAGACATTAACTCTATCCTCCCGCTTTCTGTTTACAAGCAAAAGCTCTAACAGGAAGTACCAGTGACACGCTCAATATGGAAGTAGTGCGATGAAGCAGATGTTAAACTACAGGACTGTTTAGCTAGCACAGATTTTAACATGTTCTGGGATTAATCCGATAACATTGAGGAGTATACCAAATCAGTCACCGGCTTCATTAATAAGTGCATTGATGACATTGTCCCCACAGTTACCGTACGTACATATCCCAACTAGAAGCCATGGAATAAAGGCAACATCTGCATTGAGATAAAGAGCTTCCACTAATCCAAATGCTCATAAGAAATCCCCCTACGACCTCAGGCAAAGCCATCAAACAGAGAAATCGTCAATACAGGACTAAGATTGAATCCTACTACGCGGGCTCCGACGGATGTGGCAGGGCTTGCAATCTATCACGGATTACACAGGAAAACTCATTCTCGAGCTGCCCACCGACCAAAGCCTACCAGACTAGCTAAATGCCTTCTATGCTCGCTTCAAGGAACGCAACACTGAACGATGCATGAGAGCACCAGCTGTTCTGGATGTTCCGGATGACTGTGTGATCTTTCAACAGGTTAACATTCTCAAGGCCGTGGGTCCAGACGGAATACAAGGATGTGTACTCAGTGCATGTGCTGACCAGCTGGCAAGTGTCTTCACTGACATTTTCAACCTGTCCCTGACCCGGTCTGTAATACAAACTTGTTTCAAGCAGACCACCATAGTTCCTGTGCCCAAGAACGGCAAGGTAACCTGCCTAAATGACTATCGCCCTTTAGCACTCACATCTATGGCCATGAAGGGCTTTGAAAAGCTGGTCATGGCTCGAATCAACACCATCATCCCAGACACCCTGGACCCACTCCAATTCCCATACAACAGATCCACAGATGACGCAATCTCTATTGCACTTCACACTGCCCTCACCCACCTGGATAAAATTAATACCTATAAAATTATTCTGTTCATTGACTACAGCTCAGCATTCAACGCCATAGTCCCCTCCAAGCTCAGGACCCTGGGACTGAATGCCTCCTTCTGCAACTGGATCCTGTACTTCCTGACAGGCCGCCCCAAGGTGGTTATGGTAGGCAAAAAACACATCCGCCACGCTGACCATCAACACGGGGGCCCCTCTGGGATATGTGCTAAGTCCCTTCCCATACTCCCTGTTCACCCACAACTGCATGGCTACCCATGACTCCAACACCATCATCAAGTTTGCTGACGACACGGCGGTGGTAGGACTGATCACGCAGTCTATAGGGAGGAGGTCAGATACCAGGCAGTGTGGTGGCAGGACAACAACCTCTCCCTCAATGATAGCAAGACAAAATAACTGATTGTGGAACACAGGAAACGGACGGGCGAGCACGCCCCCATCCACGTCGATTGGGCTGTAGTGAAACGGTCGAGTTCCTCATTATCCACATCACTAAGGAATTAACATTATCGACACACACCCACACAGTTGTGATAAAGGGCACGACAATGCCTCTTCTCCCTCAGGAGGCTGAAAAGACTTGGCATGGGCCCTTCAATCCTCAAAAGGTTCTACAGCTGCCACCATTGAGATAATCTTGATTGGCTGCTTTACCGCTTGGCACAGCAACCGTAAGGCACCTGACCGCAAGGCGCTACAGAGGGTGGTGAGTACGGCCTAGTACATCACTGGGAATGAGCTACCAGCCATCCAGGACCTCTATACCAAAAACTAAAATGTTTCTAAGATTCCAGCCACTCAAGCCATAGACTAGCGGTACCAGTGCACCAAGTCTGGAACCAACAGGACCCTGAACAGCTTCTAACCCCAAGCCATTAGACAGCTAAACAAGACTGCTAAATAGCTAATCAAATGGCTACCTGGACTACCTGCATTTACCCTTTTTTTGCACTAATTCCTTTCCACTGACTCTATGCACACACACTCACACATACTTACACTGACACCCCAACACACACTACACATGCCCACACACGCAACATGCACACACATGCATACTGACGCCACACACACACTCACTCACTTTCACACTCAGCATATACGCTGCTGCTACTGACTATTATCTGTCCTGTTGCCTAGTCACTTTACCCCTACATACTGTATATGTACATACAGTGCCTTGCAAAAGTATTCATCTCCCTTGCTGTTTTTCATATTTTGTTGCATTACAACCTGTAATTTAAATTTATTTTTATTTGGATTTCATGTAATGGACATACACAAAATAGTCCAAATTGGTGAAGTGAAATGAAAAAAATTACTTGTTTCAAAAAATTCAAAAAAATGAAAACCGGAAAAGTGTGTATTCAACCTTTTGCTATGAAGCCCCTAAAAAATATATTGGGCAACCAATTACATTCATAAGTCACATAATTAGTTAGATTGCACACAGGTGGACTTTATTTAAGTGTCACATGATCTCAGTATATATACACCTGTTCTGAAAGGCCCCAGAGTCTGCAACACCACTATGCAAGGGGCACCACCAAGCAAGCAGCACCCTGAAGACCAAGGAGCTCTCCAAACAGGCCAGGGACAACATTTTGGAGAAGTACAGATCAGGGTTGAGTTATAAAAAAATATCAGAAACTTTGAACTTCCCACGGAGCACCATTAAATCCATTATTAAAAAATTGAAAGAATATGGCACCACAACAAACCTGCCAAGAGAGGGCCGCCCACCAAAACTCACAGACCAGGCAAGGAGGGCATTAATCAGAGAGGCAACAAAGAGACTAAAGATAACCCTGAAGGAGCTGCAAAGCTCAACAGCGGAGATTGGAATATCTGTCCATAGGGCCACTTTAAGCCGTACACTCCACAGAGCTGGCCTTCATGGAAGAGTGGCCAAAAAAAAAGCCATGCTTAAAGAAAAAAATAAACAAGCACATCTGGTGTTTGCCAAAAGGCATGTGGGAGACTCCCCAAACACATGGAAGAAGCTATCCTGGTCAGATGAGACTAAAATGTAGCTTTTTGGCCATAAAGGAAAACGCTATGTCTGGCGCAAACCCAACACCCCGAGAACACCATCCCCACAGTGAAGCATGGTGGTGGCAGCATCATGCTGTGAGGATGTTTTTCATCGGCAGGGACTGGGAAACTGGTCAGAATTGAAGGAATGATGGATGGCACTAAATACAGGCAAATTCTTGAGGGAAACCTGTGAATGGCCTAGTCAAAGCCCAGACCTAAATCCAATTGAGAATCTGTGGTAAGACTTAAAGATTGCTGTACACCAGCGGAACCCATCCAACTTGAAGGAGCTGGAGCAGTTTTGCCTTGAAGAATGGGCAAAAATCCCAGTGGCTCGATGTGCCAAGCTTATAGAGACATACCCCAAGAGACTTGCAGCTGTAATTGCAGCAAAAGGTGGCTCTACAAAGTATTGACTTCGGGGGGTGAATAGTTATGCACGCTTAAGTTTTCTGTTTATTTTTCTTATTTCTTGTTTGTTTAACAATAAAAAAGATTTAGCATCTCAAAGTGGTAGGCATGTTGTGTAAATCAAATGATACAAACCCCCAAAAATCTATGTTATTTCCAGGTTGTAAGGTAACAAAATAGGAAAAATGCCAAGGGGGTGAATACTTTTGCAAGCCACTGTAGCTACCTCAATTACCTCGTACCCCTGCACATTGACTCGGTACTGGTACTCCCTGTTATTTTTAGTCGTTATTGTTATTCGTTATTCACTGTGTATTTATTACTTGTGTCACTATTTTTATATTTATTTTGTGTTTTTATCTTTATCTTTAACTCTGCATTGTTGGAAAAGGACCCATAAGTAAGCATTTCACTGTTAGCCTACACCTGTTGTTTACAAAGCATGTGACAAATATAATTTCATCATAATAGGAAAACTATCTGGACCATCTCCTTCATCCTCACTGCTCTTCACAGTAATGTCAAACGCTTGTTTCATGATGAACGATTTACTTTCCATATTTCTTCATGCACAAAAAAACTAAACAATTCTTCTGCCTCACGGACTTATTGACTCAACCCGTCGGCATCTCTGAGATTCATCACTCCGTGAGGCTTCGGTATACATCTGAGAACCACCAATCAGCTTCCTGTTGTGAAAACACAATCTGTGATTGGGTAACAAAATTGTGATTGGGTACAAATACACTGCTCAAAAAAATAAAGGGAACACTAAAATAACACATCCTAGATCTGAATGAATGAAATAATCTTATTCAATACTTTTTTCTTTACATAGTTGAATGTGCTGACAACAAAATTACACAAAAATTATCAATGGAAATCAAATGTATCAACCCATGGAGGTCTGGATTTGGAGTCACACTCAAAATTAAAGTGGAAAACCACACTACAGGCTGATCCAACTTTGATGTAATGTCCTTAAAACAAGTCAAAATGAGGCTCAGTAGTGTGTGTGGCCTCCACGTGCCTGTATGACCTCCCTACAACGCCTGGGCATGCTCCTGATGAGGTGGCGGATGGTCTCCTGAGGGATCTTCTCCCAGACCTGGACTAAAGCATCCGTCAACTCCTGGACAGTCTGTGGTGCAACGTGGCGTTGGTGGATGGAGCGAGACATGATGTCCCAGATGTGCTCAATTGGATTCAGGTCTGGGGAATGGGCGGGCCAGTCCATAGCATCAATGCCTTCCTCTTGCAGGAACTGCTGACACACTCCAGCCACATGAGGTCTAGCATTGTCTTGCATTAGGAGGAACCCAGGGCCAACCGCACCAGCATATGGTCTCACAAGGGGTCTGAGGATCTCATCTCGGTACCTAATGGCAGTCAGGCTACCTCTGGCGAGCACATGGAGGGCTGTGCGGCCCCCCCAAAGAAATGCCACCCCACACCATGACTGACCCACCGCCAAACCGGTCATGCTGGAGGATGTTGCAGGCAGCAGAACGTTCTCCACGGCGTCTCCAGACTCTGTCACGTCTGTCACATGTGCTCAGTGTGAACCTGCTTTCATCTGTGAAGAGCACAGGGCGCCAATGGCGAATTTGCCAATNAGTGCTCCTCCTGCTCCTCCTTGCACAAAGGCGGAGGTAGCGGTCCTGCTGCTGGGTTGTTGCCCTCCTACGGCCTCCTCCACGTCTCCTGATGTACTGGCCTGTCTCCTGGTAGCGCCTCCATGCTCTGGACACTACGCTGACAGACACAGCAAACCTTCTTGCCACAGCTCGCATTGATGTGCCATCCTGGATGAGCTGCACTACCTGAGCCACTTGTGTGGGTTGTAGACTCCGTCTCATGCTACCACTAGAGTGAAAGCACCGCCAGCATTCAAAAGTGACCAAAACATCAGCCAGGAAGCATAGGAACTGAGAAGTGGTCTGTGGTCACCACCTGCAGAACCACTCCTTTATTGGGGGTGTCTTGCTAATTGCCTATAATTTACACCTGTTGTCTATTCCATTTGCACAACAGCATGTGAAATTTATTGTCAATCAGTGTTGCTTCCTAAGTGGACAGTTTGATTTCACAGGAGTGTGATTGACTTGGAGTTACATTGTGTTGTTTAAGTGTTCCCTTTATTTTTTTGAGCAGTGTACATCACCTGGACAGGACTCAGGTTAGTGTTTTTCATCATGAATTGAAGACCAAAAAGCACATTTTTGTTTTCAGGAATTTTCACAATATAGCCAATTTTGACGTTGCAGCTGGCCCATCTAGCGGAAATTGCACAGTTCTGCCTCCAGGGCAAGATTCATGACACTAAACCTTAACCTGCGGGTTCGAAGGGCTGTATGTATCAAGCGTCTCAAAGTATGAGTGCTGATTCAGGATTAGTTTTACCTTTTAGATTCCAATGAATAAGGTTATATGGACATGGAAACACTGTAAAGGGGTTACCGTGAATTTGACAGTAATTTACAGGCAGCTCGGTGGCAAGTCAATTTCTGTATTTCATATTACAGTACACCTATTGTAATATAAAAAAGGTATCAAGGCAAGTACTGTGTAATGAAACACAGTACCATACCGTTACATTTACTGTATTATACTGTAAAAAAGTAAATGCTACAGTAATCAGAATGAATACATTGATGGATGAAATTCATTGAAGGGAGGGGTCTGTTTTTCACAGTAGGTAAAGGTAAAGTGTTCACACATTACAGCATATTAATGAATATTTAGTGGAACTCCTAGAGGTCTTAACAAAGGCTTCCAAACTGGTAGTAAATGCAGGTCAAAACAGCATGAAAAGACATGACAAACTACTCAACCATTAAACGTTTTTTTTGCAACACCAATCTGTCCCCTATGAAGTTTGGAGTGATGGAGCACTATAACCACATACTAGTGTAAATGGTACAGCATTCTTTCTTACGGCTGCAACAAATAATATAGCCTCTTACAAGGCACGTCTCAAAATATGTTAATGAGCCAGAAACCATGCACCCACTAGTGGTCAAAAGGTTTTTGGCACTCCAAAGACACTGTACGAGCAATTTTTTCCCCCGCTCACATTTTCCCCAAATGCCTCATCATTTACAAAAGTCTGCAGTAAAACATTTTAGACTATTTTACTGTTGATAATACCCCAAATTACCATATAAATGACAGTGTAGATCAGCACTCCTATCCTGAGATGCTTGATACGTATGGCCCCAGAGCTTGATGTTATTTTGTTACATTGTTTAGTAGTTATGTAAGAGGGATTTACTGTATATGTGAAAATATATGTACTCACTGCTCAGAAACTTTATTTTCCATGCATCATGTACAATATACTATTCATTGACTATAACCTCTTGTGTATTACTCCTCGCTGCCGGTCTCTGTCCCCCTTCAGACAAACAGCTGGCATCAGTCCTTTTGTGTTCCCTAGTAGTAATACAGATGTAGGATCTTAATTTCAGCCAGTTTGCTACAGCAGTAAAATAATCCGGCAACAACAGGAACTGTGCATTTTTTGTGGATTATAATTCATGGACATTTTTGTAGGGGTTGATACATTTTTCTTTAGGGGCAAATCAAGTCTGAAATTCCAAAGTGGAAATGACAAACTTTAGAAGCCTTTTAAAAACTCAAATAACCTACAAGAACATTTTTAGCAACAAGAGAGTGATCAAATTAACATCCTACATCTGGCTAGAAGTAAAGCACAACTGCATGGGGAATTGTGTGTTTTGTCAACTGGTTAGGGTGTTGGCTGTCTTTCATAGGCTGACAACCAAACAAGACTCATGTCTCCCCCAGGAGTCCTTAGTCCTATGTTGTCTAGTTTGAGACTGGAATCAATAGCTGTGGTTTTACTATTGTTGTCTATGTTAAGCTTAGAACACAACAAGAGAGATAAAAAGAGACAGGCCAAGAGATTATTTAAGAGACAGTATGGCAGCATGATAGAGGTACTGGGACTTGAAAACAGACACAATAGAGTGTGTGTGTGTGTGTGTCTGTATTTGTGTATTTGTGTACATGTGGGGTTTCTATATGTGTATAACAGCTGCGTGTGTGTCTGTGTATAATTTAACATAAAGGGGGATGTTTCGGGGGTCTAGAGTATGTTTGTAACACGGTGGCAGCTGCCATCTCCTAGACACTGCAATGAGGTGAGGGCTGACAGCAGAGGGGATGACCAAGGGGAGGTGGGGAAAATGGAGTGTGAGGGGGAGGGGAGGTGGAGAGGAGAGGGAGTGGAAGAAAATAGCCTGGCAGGCATACCCCATGCTGTCGTATTGGTTTCGGGAGAAGAGCTTTTCTCCTGCATCTCTCACCTCTCTCTAGCTTGCATAGCTCATTTTTTCACTCTAAGGATACACCATCTGCCTGGACATATTTTATACATATCAACACTCATTTTCTGGCCAGTTTTACCTCAATACCAATGGTCATGGTCAAGGAAAAAGGTAACTGAATCGTGTGTGTGTGTCTGTGAGATTTGTTTTGATTGCCCGCAGTCTGATGTGCAGTGTGTGTTTTTGTGGATCTGTCCTGGTTTTAGTGTTACATTGTAGATGTATTGCTGATGTAAGCTGCAGACCAGTATTAGTGATCAGCGAACACGTTTTTGTAAGGATTGTTCTTTGAGGGAGCATACGAAAGCATAACCAATTCATACAGGATAGAAGATCCTTTTTGCTATCAAGCAGTGTATCGCTCTGCTGATAAAGACACACATGCAAACATACAGTTCTTTATGCTGAAATATTACGTTGATATTTGAAACTGACTGCGTTTTCAGCAGTATTTTACTACATGTAAATATACAAATATGGCTTGATGGCCAGTTTCAGTGGTGTGTTTGAGGTAAGGTAATGTACATTTGTGTATAGAGGGAAAGTGGAGCACTAGTGTAGGGATCCACACGGCGCTCAGCCGCCCCAGTCAGACATGCACACATACTCAGTCTGCAGCCATAACCATGGTAACCGACTAAAGGTACACTCCATTATTGTCTGCAGTGGCCTCATTCATAGTGAGGTTTTTCTTACTGAAATCAGTCCATGTCCTACCATAGTATGTACCGAGTGTGAAATATCTGTGTGTTTCTGTGTCTGTACATGCGTGCGTTTGCCTGCTTGTATCTAAATGTGACTGTGTGTGTGTGTGCGCGCGCGCAAGCGTGTGTGTGTCAGTGGCAGACAGACAGACAGACAGACAGACAGACAGACAGACAGACAGACAGACAGACAGACAGGCAGGCAGGCAGGCAGGCAGGCAGGCAGGCAGGCAGGCAGGCAGGCAGGCAGACAGACAGATCACATGATATGGCCTATCTGAGACCCACTGAGCTTTGGCGTCTAAGCTGAATGTGTGACACATGGGAAACTGAACTAAACAATGACTGCACTCTCAGAGAGATTGTGTTTGTGGGTGGATTTCCCTATTAAGCTAATAATACTCTAGACGTACTTGGCAATTTACAGGGTCTGCGACGTACACCCGAGGAGACAGATCTACTTACCTTGAGTTACATGTGCTCTTTACGCCATCACATCTTCAGTGTTTGCTTCAGTTGTGTTTGACTCATTACAGTGTATGTGTGTGTGTGGATGTCTGCATGCGTGTGAGTGTGTGTGTGTATTGGGTGTGTACTTGTACAGTCTCTGTGTCTAATCCTATGCTGACTCCAGCTCGCCTGTAAACACAGATAATCATCAAGAGCATTTCTTCCTCATTCCACGGAAACAATGATACACAGAATCCCCATCACAATCACTTTTATATTTTTGTGACTCACCCAGGTTTTGCAGAGTACTGCAGACACTGCAGTAGTGCCTCCTCTTTGAAGCGTGCGAGAGAGAGAGAGAGAGAGAGAGAGAGAGAGAGAGAGAGAGAGAGAGAGAGAGAGAGAGAGAGAGAGAGAGAGAGAGAGTCCTCCCTGAAAGAGTAGCAGAACATCCTCACTGTTAATACAACTGTAGCACAGGATCAGCACTTACAGAGGTAAAGCAGAGTGGATAAATCCCAAATGGCACCCTATTCCCCACATAGTGCACTACTTTTGACAAGGGGGTCCCATTTGGGATGCAGACCGTGAGTTAGACACAGAGGGCACCAATGTTGCGACCTAAAATCAATAAACAGAGCTCTGAAGCCTGCATCCCCCTTGAGATAGAATTAGTTTAGAAAAGGAAATAGAGGGGACATCGAGGCTGTGTATGACAAACCTTAGAAATACTCATTATATGTGACAAACATCCCTTCTTTTCCTTTTGATCTGTGTTAAAGTTGAACCCCTCATCTGATTGTCATAGGAAATGTGACACATGATGCTAAACAGAGAAGACAGTCTAGATTTGGGCCTGATTTTGGATCCTGTAATGGATTTAAATGGACTGTCTTTCAGAGGGAGACAACCATTCCTTTGATAAGGTCATTTTAATGAATTTATGACACAAGGGTTTTTATTGTTTAGGTAATGATAAGAGGGGGCAAATAGTCTTAGACACATTGTAATCCTGTATAAAAACAAACACTATATATTACACACTTGACACATGCACAAAAGTACATACACATGTCTCTACACACAGTATGTACCAAGAGCTGGGTGGGGGAATTGAAAGTCCTTCTCGGTTCATACATGACAGGTAACTGTGTTAGTTAGAACATCCCAACAACAACAACCTCTAGTCTATGACAGCCAGCCATTTAGCAATTATTATTCTGTGTTAGGTCCCCAGGGATTAGTTATTCAGGGCTGGGGGGCTGGTAGAGGGAGATACGTTCCCCCCAATTTGTGTCCATGTTTGAAGTGCTTTGTCTGGGACACTGGTGCAGGGGCTGGCGGTTGGTTGGGGTTAGGGGTTGTGAATCAAATCATACATATTCATAAGAGGGAGGTTATAGAATGCCTTATTATGTCTGTGTGATAAAGAGTACCGCACGCCCTCACCAAAACACACATGCACACACATGCAAGCTCGCACGCACGCACGCACGCACGCACGCAGGCACTCACACACACACTTTTCCCACAGTGGGGATATTTAGAATTTGATATTCATCGTAGGCCATGCCACAACAGAACTGCTCATCCCAGAGGGGTTGGTTGGATGGGAGACCCAGAGCCAGACACATGTGTGTGTGGGAGGGGCATGGTTAGCAGACACATCTGGGGACCAGCCTGTGTAGTGGGAGGCGGGCCAGTGGTGGGGAGATGGTGTGTGTGTGTGTGTTTGTGTAAATAGAATAGTGTGTGATATTCATTGCATCTGTCTTATATGTTCTGTATATATCTTCTATATCTTATCAGTGGAGTGTCCCAGACACACCACAGGGGTCCTGTTTTTCTGCTAGAAAAAGACAATACGCTATTAGAACTTTTCCTTTGATCTTTTGAGTAATAATATTCCCAATCCATTTTCAAAACACTACTACTGTTTTGTGCATTTTAGATAGAATAGTCTAGGACAAAAATGGGAGACGCAGAAAAAGGGTTATCTGAAGGACAGCTGAAGAACCCTTTACGGTTCTAGGTAGTCTAGAAAATAAGAAGTTAAAGCTTGAGGCTGAGAGTGGAGATGAGAGTGGAGGCCATCAGTTATTTCCCCTCTCCATCCATCAATAACACACACTCTATTGTTATTTACCAGGAAGGCCTGTGCATGCGTAACAGGAAAATATGTCCCTGGGAGATTCAATCTGGCAATCTCTAGTTCCCCCCCAGTGCATCATCGGCAATCTTTATTATTGCTTATGCAGAGGCTTCCTAGAGGTGGGGGTTGGGGTTGTAGTAGGTGGGTTGAAGGCAGCACTCGTCGAAGTGTGCTGAGCCTGGGGAAGCTCTTTTGGCTATTTTACACCTACGACCATGGATTTGGGGGCTACGCCTGTCTGTCTGTTGCCTTCTATGTCCTAAAGCAATGCAGGCTATGGGCTGTAAGTGTGAGAGGAGGCCTGGGTGATGATTAGGGCCATGTTCGGTAGGACAAACGTTGTGGAAAGTTTCACACAGAAATGTCATGAACACAGTGGACACGACTCCTTTTTCTACATAACATATCTCTATCTGAACGTTTCACAATGTTGTGCCTTGTTGAATGTATCCCAGTGTACATGGTTGTCTGTGATCTTCCAGTGATGAGGCAGAGGTAGTACAGATCTCTGTCAGCAGATACAACAGTTCCATCCTCTGTAGACTGAGACATCAATGCAGTAGTAGAGACGAGGGTGGAATGTGACATTGTGTGACCATAATGGCTGCTACTGAGTAATCACTCGGTAAGAGCATGGTATAGCGAAGATATCACAGTCTCACGTAATTTTTTGACATCCTTGTACAAACGTATATTTTCTACTTGTTAACTGCATGAGATCCAGACGATTTAGGCACGCAGAAACAACTACGGTTAAGACATTAATTCCGACTGGCTTAAGTTAAGAGTTAAGGTTTGTATCACATCCGGACATGATTGGGAGTCCCACAGGGCAGTGCACAATTGGCCCAGCGTCGTCCGGGTTTGGCCGGGGTACGCCCTCGTTGTAACTAAGGATTTGTTCTTAACTGACTTGCCTAGTCAAATAAAGGTAAAATATATTTTTTTAAATAATAAACAGAAACAACTCTAGGGTTAAGTTCAAGCATTCATTCCGATTGGTTAACAGTTCAGGAATTCATGCTGATTGGTTAAGTTAATGATTAAGGTTTGGGATAGGGTTAAAAAAGAAAAATGTAAGTTTAGCCATTAATTAAGAGTGGCCTTGCTAACTCATTGTGGATGGATGGTGCAGTGATCTAAGCAGTGAGCTTCTGCTCCATAGACTTTGGGTTTAATGCTAGCTCCGGGCACTTGTTTTGAGTTTGACATTTTTCCCCACTGTGGATGGTTTTGACAGGGTCCAAACATCCTGGTGACCTGCAAAAAACGTCAAATTTCAACTTGAATCTGGAGTGATCTCTCTGGGGATAAACAGTTCTACTTACTTATAGCTGTAGTGATAGCACAGTCACAGTACTGGGCTAGCCCTGTGTATTCCCTATTACTGAGGTAATATTGTCACAGTTGGTTTAATCTCGGAACCCAGAACCAAATCTTGCAAGAAACTACATTTGGTTTGGAGCATTCATTACTCCTTAGTTCCAGTAAGGTGCTGTATAGTTACATACCAGTGCTGAGGCGCCATATCACATTGTGAGTGCTGAGTACTGAGCCCTCACCACCACTGCTGTTAGTCTTAGTTCACTGCCACTCTGGTCTAAGACCTTTGTTATTGAAGAATGACTCACAGCTCTGTGGAAAATCACATTGAACACATGAGGGAGACAGACTCCCTCCCTCCTTACCTTACTTCCCCTCTCTCTCTCTCTCTCTTGCTCTCCCCCCTCTCTTTCTCTCTTTTAACTCCATCCTTTCCTCCATCCGTCCATCTCATCCTTTAAACCAGGGTTCCCCAATAGGCGGCCCGTGAGCCAAATTCTTCCTGCAGGTGATTTAATTTGTAACCCCTTCAATTTTCTGGGTAAAAATATAAATAATAATAATTTCATGTATAATAATTTTCATTTTGGGACATGAAATAAATTACTAGGAAATTAGCTCAAAGTTATTTTAATTGAGGAAATCTGTTCCCAAGTATTCCCATGCATAAATAGAGAGGCATATGTGATCGTATGTCAATGTCATTGAGGTTGGAATTTATTCTGTTTTTGTCAAATATTATATATTTTGGGGATTCTTGCGGTGAAATTGCGGTGTACAAATTATTTATAACTATGTTCACGCCCCCCGGCCATCCGATCAAGGCACAACCGTCCCACGGCTGAATATTATTGGGGACCCCTGCCTAAACCATGAGTGGGTGTGCTCTTGCTCTTGCAATGTCTTCCCCACCCCTTTCAATTCAGATCCGGACCAACCTTGTGTATAGTATCTTATGAAACGAAGGCTTACAGTGGCTTGGGGATGGATCAGATAATGTTTGCTGAAGGTGTTCCTTCAACAGAAACTGAAGGGAAAGACCTCTCCATCTTGGTTGACAACTCCACGGTGTCGCCCTCCCAGAGTGCAAAGAACCTTGGTGTGACCCTATACAACACCCTGTCGTTCTCTGCAAACATCAAAGCGGTGATTCTCTCCTGCTGGTTCATGCTCTACAGCAGTGGTTCCCAAACTTTTTATAGTCCCGTACCCCTTCAAACATTCAACCTCCAGCTGCGTACCCACTCTAACACCAGGGTCAGCGCACTCTCAAATGTTGTTTTTTCCCATCATTGTAAGGTCTATAGTTTTATTTAAAAAATTCTCTCCAGTTGGTTGTTACAGTCTTGTCCCATCGCTGCAACTCCCGTACGGACTCGGGAGAGGCGAAGGTCGAGAGCCGTGCGTCTTCTGAAACACAACCCAGCCAAGCCGCACTGCTTCTTGACACAATGCCCGCTTAACCCGGAAGCCAGCTGCACCAATGTGTCAGAGGAAACACCGTACACCTGGTGAGCGTGTCAGCTTGCATGCGCACGGCCCGCCACAAGAGTCGCTAGAGCGCAATGGGACAAGGACATTCCGGCTGGCCAAAACCTCCCCTAACCCAGAAAAAGTTAAAAACACTATCATGGTGTCAGTGGTTGTGTCTTCCAGGCCTTTGTTGACGAGATTTTCCGAGGTGTAGTGGTGTATATCGACGACATTCTGATATACTCCGCTACACAAGCCGAGCATGTGTCCCTGGTGAGCAAGGTGCTTGGTCGACTGTTGGAGCATGACCTGTACGTCAAGGCTGAGAAATGTCTGTTCTTCCAACAGTCTGTCTCCTTCCTAGGGTACTGCATTTCCATGTCAGGGGTGGAGATGGAGAGTGGCCGCATTTCAGCCGTGTGTAATTGGCCGACTCCCACCACGGTAAAGGAAGTGCAGCAGTTTCTAGGGTTTGCCAACTACTACCGGAGGTTTATCCAGGGCTTTGGTCAGGTTACGGCTCCCATTACCTCAATACTGAAGTGGGGACCGGTGCGACTGCAGTGGTCAGCTGAGGCAGACAGGGCTTTTGGTCACCTGAAGGCTCTGTTTACCTCAGCTCCCGTGCTGGCTCATCCGGATCCCGCTTTGGCATTCATAGTGGAGGTGTGCTGTGTCAGCGCTCGGGTACGCCACCAAAACTCCGCCCCTGTGCCTTTTTTTCGAAGAAGCTCAGCTCGGCGGAGCAAAACTATGATGTGGGGGACCGGGAGCTGTTGGCTGTCGTAAAGGCTCTGAAGGCGTGGAGACATTGGCTTGAGGGGGCTAAACACCCTTTTCTCATCTGGACTGACCACCGCAATCTGGAGTACATCCGGACGGCGAGGAGACTGAACCCTCGCCAGGCAAGGTGGGCCATGTTCTTTACCCGTTTTGTTTTCACCCTTTCCTACCGACCAGGTTCCCAGAACGCTAAGGCAGACACACTGTCCCGGATGTATGACACAGAGGAGCGGTCCATGGATCACACTCCCATACTCCCGGCCTCTTGCCTGGTGGCACCGGTAGTGTGGGAGCTGGACGCAGACATCGAGCGGGTGTTACGTACATAGCCCGCTCCACCTCAGTGTCCAGCTGGGCGTCTGTACGTTCCGTCTGCTGTCCGCGACCAGTTTATCTATTGGGCCCACACGTCACCCTCCTCTGGTCATCCTGGCATCGGTCAGACAGTGCGCTGTCTTAGTGGGAAGTACTGGTGGCCTACATTAGCTAAGGATGTGAGGGTTTATGTTTCCTCTTGCTCGGTGTGCGCCCTGTGCAAGGCTCCTAGACACCTGCCCAGAGGGAAGTTACAACCCCTACCCGTTCCACAGCGGCCATGGTCGCACCTGTCGGTGGACTTCCTGACTGATCTTCCTCCCTCACAGGGCAACACCACGATCCTGGTTGTTTGTGTATCGGTTTTCTAAGTCCTGCCGTCTCCTTCCTTTGTCCGGTCTCTCTACGGCCCTACAGACTGCGGAGGCTCTGTTCACACACATCTTCCGGCACTACGGGGTGCCTGAGGACATAGTCTCTGATCGGGGTTCCCAGTTCACGTCCAGGGTTTGGAGGGCATTCATGGAATGTCTGGGGGTCTCGGTCAGCCTCACCTCAGGTTTTCACCCCGAGAGTAACGGGCAGGTGGAGAGAGTAAACCAGGATGTGGGTAGGTTTCTGCGGTCATATTGCCAGGACCGGCCGGGGGAGTGGGCGGCGTTCATCCCCTGGGCAGAGATGGCCCAAAACTCATTCCGCCACTATCCTCTCTCCCTTCCAATGCATACTGGGATATCAGCCGGTTCTGGCACCTTGGCATCAGAGCCAGATCGAGGCTCCTGCGGTGGACGAATGGTTAAAGCGCTCGGAGGAGACCTTGGACGCCGCACATGTGCACCTGCAACGGGCCGTGAGGTGGCAGAAGGCGAGCGCCAACCGCCACCGCAGTGAGGCCCCAGTGTTCGCACCGGGGGACAGGGTCTGGCTCTCGACCCGAAACCTGCCCCTCCGCCTGCCCTGCCGGAACTGTCTCTCCTCAGGCCGGTGGTGGCTGGTCCACTCCAGGATTCTGAGGTGCAGGAGGTTCCTCCACCCCCTCTGGACATCGAGGGGGCCCCGGCGTATGCAGTTCGAGCCCTACTGGACTCGAGGCGTTGGGCAAAGGGCCTTCAGTACCTCGTGGAGTGGGAGGGGTACGGTCCGGAGGAGAGATGCTGGGTGCCGGTGGAGGACGTATTGGACCCTTCGATGCTGCTGGAGTTCCACCGTCTCCATCCGGATCGCCCTGCGCCTCGTCCTCCGGGTCGTCCCCGAGGTCGGTGTCGGCGCGCTGCTGGAGCCGCGCGTCAAGGGGGGGCTACTGTCACGACTTCCGCCGAAGTCGGTCCCTCTCCTTGTTCGGGCGCGTTCGGCGGTCGACGTCACCGGTCTTCTAGCCATCGCTGATCCACTTTTAATTTTTCCATTTGTTTTGTCTTTGTTTTCTACACACCTGGTTTCAATTCCCCAATTACATGTTCATTATTTAACCCTCTGGTTCCCCCATGTTTGTGTGCGTGTTTATTATGTCGATTGTTCCTTGTCGGTATAATTCTGGCTGGTAATTTCGCCCGTGTGTTTTGGGCACGTTGTATATTGTTTACCTTGTGCCGTATTGAGTAAATACGTTGTTCACTCATCTCTGCTCTCCTGCGCTTGACTTTGTGCATCAGCTACACACCAGATCTTGACAGGTGGAAAAAGTACCCAATTGTCATACTTGAATAAAAGTAAATATACTCTAATAGAAAATGACTCAAGTTAAAGTGAAAGTCTCCCAAAATACTACCTGTGTAAATGTCTAAAAGTATTTGGTTTTAAATATACAAGTATCAAAAGTAAAAGTATAACTATAATTCTTTCAAATTCTTAACATTAAGCAAACCAGACGGTCTTCTTTTTTCAATTTACGGATAGCATGGGGCACATTCCAACCCTCAGACATAATTTACAAATGTGTTTAGTGGGTCCGCAGTAGAAATGACCAAGAATGTTCTCTTGATAAGTGTGTGAATTGGACCATTTTCTTGTCCTGCTAAGCATTCAACATGTAACGAGTACATTTGGGTGTCAGGGAAAATGTATGTAGAAAGTACATTATTTTCTTTAGGAATGTAGGGAAGTAAAAGTAGTCAAAAATATAAATAGTAAAGTACAGATACCCCAAAAAACTACTTAAGTAGTAGTTTAAAGTATTTTTACTTAAGTACTTCACACCATTGCATGGTGTTTCGAATCCTGTCTAGTGCAGAATTAGATCCCTTCTAAAGTTTCCAAATACTAAAGTCCTCATTAGTAATTCCAAAAGGTCAAATGTACAGCATTATTCTCAAACAAAGAATACGAGAAAATATAGTTTTGTGAAAACACAAACGATACATTTATCCATAATATAATTAATGAGTGTAAATGTATTTTTCAAGACATGATTTTGAAGCTTCAAAAGCTTATTTTCTTTGCAAATTATGAAATGACGACATAACATTGATTACTGCAGTGGGCTAAATCAGGGTCACAGAGTGTTTCTTGGTAGTCTTAAACAAATCTACTTTAAAACAAAAAAATATGCCACTCACAGGGTTATAGGCTTAAAAAAAGAAGACACCTGTACCATGTCAGATATAGAGTTGACATGTATTACATTGAGTTTTCATCCCGTTATTACACTTTATATGCATCACAGAATACTGAAATATAACAAAACCATTTGACTTAGAAACACCAGATTTTAGGTGGGTTTTTTAAATAATGTTTATTAATGATGAAATTATGACAAATATGAATAACCCTCCAGCCATGAGGCCACTAGGTCATTTGATTGCTGGAAAGGGCTACCAGGTCTTTCACATTTTTATATTGATGAAGTAAGACAGGTCAAAGATCTGTAAGGCATTCTATTTCATATTCACGGTAAAATAAAATACAGGCAATGGACTGCTAATGTTAGCAGTAGCACTTATACAAAACATGTACAAAACTTCATCCCAGGGCTTAATATGATCTACCAGTTTTTCTGCAGGGAGACAGAGAAATAGCAAATAATAACAATCAATAATGATAGTAAATGAATTATGCATTCATATACTAACTGCTATAATGTTAATACATTGCAATATGAATATACAATTATTAAACATATCAATAGCAATATGCTAAATGTATATACATGAATGAAGCTATGCAAATATAGCAACAAGATAACAATATGAATGTCAAAAGTGGGATACAATAACATGTGGCGTGGTAGGCCAAAGCCAGAGCAGGCTAAATTTGAAGTGGCTATTTAATGTAGCATATAGCATGTGGGGCAACAAACAATATAGCATCAAACAATATATAAAGCTCATAAATCTAATAGGCAAACAAACCAGCAGTATTAACGAAAACAGGTACGTCCCGCTTAAGTACGGACTATCGTTGCGTAAATGCCGTTACAAAGTCTGATTCTTTTCCTCCACCTCGCTAAGATGACTGCATTGATAGAATTGGCTCTGCTGCTTACGTTAGTAAGTTAGATTCGCTAAAAGGTTATTGGCAGGTGCCTCTGACCTCTCGAGCTTCTGACATCTCAGCTTTCGTACAGTACACTGTGATGTCCTTTGGAATGTGTAATGCACCTGCTACTTTTCAGCGCCTAGTCAGCATTGTGTTCGCGGATGTGCCAAATTGTACTGCTTACCTTGACGATGTGGTGATTCATTCGTCTACTTGGTCTGATGATCTCGCCACCTTGAAAAGTATGTTTCAGTGGTTGGAGATAGCGTCTTTAACCCTCAATTTGGCCAAGTGTGAGTTTGGGAAGGCAACTGTGACTTACTTAGGGAAGCAGGTGGGACGAGGTCAAGTGCGCCCAGTAACTGGCAAAGTGGAAGCAATTATTGATTTTCCTGCTCCCACTACTCGCCGCCAGTTGCGCTGATTCCTGGGGATGGTAGGGTACTATCGTACGTTCTGTGAGAATTTTTCGACAGTAGTAGCTCCCCTTACATCTCTGCTTAGTCCAAAGGACAATTTAAGTAGTCCCAGAACTGTAACTATGCTTTTGAGTCCGCCAAAGCGCTACTTTGTAGTGCCCCAGTGCTTGCCGCCCCCAACTTAACTTTGACAAACCTTTTAAGTTGGAGGTAGATGCCAGTATAGTGTGGGTGGGTGCGGTTCTCGAGCAGGAAGATGAAGAGGGAGTGGATTGGCCCGTCAGTTTCTTCTCCCGTAAGTTCAACTCGTGTCAGTCAAGGTACTCCACCACTGAACAAGAGGTGGTGGGCTCTGATTGTACAAGGATACAATGTACAGATTCAATATGTGAAGGGTTTGGTGAATGTGGTTGCCGACACTCTATCCCGGGTTTAGTAACTGTGGATGCGTTATGGTTTTTGTTATTGCAAACTGGAAGTTTGCAGGTTTTGGGGTGGGCGTGTTACATTCCCCAGTTGCTGTGCTGTTGTGGGTTTGTATGTATGTGTATGGATTTCAGGAAATGGCTTCCTGGATTCCCCCAAGCAGCTGATTGGTCAGCCCCATTGCAAATTGGAGCTGACCCCACCCTTTCGTCAGAGGATACAGCTGTATCCCATTACAGACTCCTTCTCCAGCTGTATAAAAGCCAGTGTTCCTTTGCTCAGGAAAGAGAGCTTCTGGGTATGCCCCAGTATTGTTTGTTGCGCAGAGAGAGCGTCTTTGATGTCCTGTGTTCGTAGTTGCTCAGTCAGTTTTTGTGAAGTACTTTGTAGCTGGTCCTGCGGAGTTATGTTTATGTCCAAAGGACTGTTTTGATTATTTGAATTGTTTGTGTTTTTCTGTTTTTGTTCCCGGGGCCTGCGGGAATACATAAGCCGTAGTATTTACTGTCTATGCACACTAGGTAAGACCTGGACGGACCACTCCCTGTATTTTGCTTAGCGCACCAGGTGGTGATAAGTTAGGTAAGTTGTGGGTAGGCAGTAAGGAGAGGGGGGTTTGACTTTTACTTTCTTTGCTTTGGTTCCGTTCATCCCCTTTTCCCAAAAATTACCGTATGAAGGAAGCAATAAATTCCCAGTAAACGGTCAAATATCTGCCTCTGTCATCCTTACCCGCACCTACACTTCCAAACCTCTTTCACTCCACGGGGAGTTGAGTTGTAGCAGGGTGTTGCATTCCCTCTTTCTAGAGGCGTACGTAACATGTATCAATTAACAACTACATGTAGCATCAAGAATATGGATCAATGAATCAAAATGGCTGTTTGACTTGGACTTTAAGCAAACAGCAACCATTAGCAATTGAAATGCAACACAAAACAAATGTTCTTGTTGAGTGAATTCCTTTCTGTTTCCTTCAACGTAATAAAATGTAACTATCTTGTGTCGAAAAAAACAGATGGACATAATGTGGTCACACCTAAATAAATAATAAATTGGTGACAGCCTGAAGCCCTCCAACCATCTGTTTCATGTCTCAGGTAGCCCACGAAAGCTAGGATGGATAGAATGCAATTTACTATTATTTGCTATATTCTAATAATTTTCATGTGTTAACGTATAGTCACGGTCCGTACCTTATTCGACAATCAATGTATAAAAAAAACTATTCCATCATAATTTGCCGCAATAAAGAAAGTTTGACAAAATAAAAATCCACCCCAGCATATACAGTTGAAGTCGGAAGTTTACATATACCTTAGCTAACTACATTTAAACAATTTTTTTCACAAATCCTGACATTTGAATCATAGTAAAAGTTCCCTGTCTTAGGTCAGTTAGGATCATCACTTTATTTTAAGAATGTGAGATGTCAGAATAATAGTAGAGAGAATGATTTATTTCAGATTTTATTTATTCATCACATTCCCAGTGGGTCAGAAGTTTACATACACTCAATTAGTATTTGGTAGCATTGTCTTCAAATTGTTTAACTTGGGTCAAACGTTTCGAGTAGTCTTCCACAAACTTCCTACAATAAGTTTGGTGAACATTGGTACATTCCTCCTGACAGAGCTGGTGTACCTGAGTCAGGTTTGTAGGCCTCCTTGCTCACACACGCTTTTTCAGTTCTTAACACAAATGTTCTATAGGATTGAGGTCAGGGCTTTGTGATGTCCACTCCAATACCTTGACTTTGTTGTCCTTAAGCCGTTTTGCCACAACTTTGGAAGTATGCTTGGGGTTATTGTCCATTTGGAAGACCCATTTGCGACCAAGCTTTAACTTCCTGACTGATGTCTTGAGATGTTCCTTCAATATATCCACATCATTTTCCTACCTCATGATGCCATCTATTGTGTGAAGTGCACCAGTCCCTCCTGCACTAAAGCACCTCCACAACATGATGCTGTCACCCCCATGCTTCACGGTTGGGATGGTTTTCTTCGGCTTGCAAGCCTCCTCCTTTTTCCTCCAAACATAACGATGGTCATTATGGCCAAACAGTTATATTTTTGTTTCATCAGACTAGAGGACATTTCTCCAAAAAGTTTGATTGTTGTCTCCGTTATGCATGACCATGATAAACAAGATTCTCTGATCTGATGAAACCAAGATGGCATGAATGCAAAGCGTCACGTCTGGAGGAAACCTGGCACCATCCCTACGGTGAAGAAAGGTGGTGGCAGCATCATGCTGTGTGGATGTTTCGCACTGACAGAGACTGGGAGATTAGTCAGGATCGAGGGAAAGATGAATGGAGAAAAGTACAGAGTTACTTGATGAAAACCTGCTCCAGAGCGCTCAGGACCTCAGACTGGGGCGAAGGTTCACCTTCCAACAGGACAACGACCCTAAGCACACATCCAAGACAACGCAGGAGTGGCTTCGGGACCAGTCTCTGAATGTCCCAGCCAGAGCCCGGACTTGATCCCGATCGAACATCTCTGGAGAGACTTGAAAAACCATGTGCAGCGAAGCTCCCGGTCCAACAGGACAAAGCTTGAGAGGATCTACAGAGAGGAATGGGAGAAACTCTGCTAATACAGGTGTGCCAAGCTTGTAGCGTCATACCCAAGAAGACTCAAAACTGTAATCGCAACCAAAGATGCTTCAACAAAGTACTGAGTAAAGGGTCTGAATACTTATGTAAATGTAATATTTCAAATTTTTTGTTGTTGACACTTTCAAAAATGTCTTGCTTTGTCATTATGGGGTATTGTGTGTAGATTGGTGAGGGGAAAAAAACAATTGAATCCATTTTAGAATAAGGCTGTAACGTAACAAAATGTGGGGTCTGAATATTTTCCATACTTTCTTGGATTGTTTTGGAGATTTTCACCAGAGGGTTTGGTGTGCTCTTTCCTGTCTGAGTTTGTGAAGGGCTTGAATACAGCGGGGGCGCATGCAAACATGCCTGTTTTTATACAAGAGCATAGAGATTGCTAGAGGGCACACCAAACACGAATGCACTCTTTCCACCTCCATGCCCCCGAAATGAGGGGAATTCTGAACAGTATGGCAGCACAATGTTTGAAGTCCACAATTTTAAATGTGCCATTTTACTGCCCCAAAAGTCAGGTGTTCTATTCCCACTTCTGCCTGTTCTACTTTCACTCCTTCTCTATCTCCTCCTGTTTCTAATCTCTCCCACTTGAGCTCCGTCTCCTCCTGTTTCTAATCTGTCTTAACAAAGCAGACAAAAAAATTATAATTCTTATTCAGATTGGAGATGTTTTAACATGGACTTTTTGACTTGAGTAAATGGTAAATTGACGTCTGAATCGGGTCCCATGTTCTCAGTGTAACAAGGGTGGTTCAGCATAACAGTTTCTTCCTGATGACTGGCTGAGTGGACTAAGTCAGTGTTTTGACAAACAGACCAGGGATGAAGGCCCACTCTATACATGTTACTTGCGCTATAACTTATTTTGATTGTAACATAATTTATAATCTCACAATCGGCCTAGCAACTGTAGCCTATAATTAGTGCCATTTTCTACCCTAGGAAAAGTATTCAATTCCCAGTGTCTTCTTTAAAATGTTCATTCAAATATGGTCTGAAAATCATCATCAATCAATATTTACGTTATAAACCATTGGCATTTCAAAACCATTTGATTGTATGAGAGACACAGTCTGCCAAAACATGTTTTTTGTGTTTTGATGCTGCATTTTACATTCACTGAAACACAAAACTCTTAAAAACACAGCAATATTCAGATTGAAGAACCACTTTCGGTGTTTCCGAGTACTTCCATTCAGTTTAGAAATATATTCAGTGTATTATAAAACTTACATTGGGTTTAGATTCAAACACCCCCAAACACCAGATCTCAGCTTAGGTGCATTACTTTTCATGGTTTCACAACACAATGATGCTTTGAGTCTTTATATTTTAACAGTGTAGTGCGTGTGATTACAGTGGTTCATACTCATGTCTATTTGTGATCTGTTCTATTCTAGTGGCACATGCTCAGGACGCACACAATTCAAATGAGAAGCCTCTGATCCAGTGCTACAAGTGTGGGGAGCCATGTAAGGGTGAGGTGCTGCGGGTGCAGTCCAAGCACTTCCACCTGAAGTGCTTCACCTGTAAAGGTAAGTACAGTACCAAACCCTGGAGATCATTTGTTGATGATGGTATGACCTATGCTCCTCATGGAGTAAAAGGGTTTAAAGTAACTGTCCAGTTTATATATGTCCTATAAATATGTCCCATAATTTGACAATGTGATTAAAGTAGTTTTCCTTCCAGAAATGGTAATTAAGTATGTTGAAAGCAGCTTTTCTGTGTTTGAATGGTGTGGGCGAAACCGAACAGAATGGTGTGTGCATATACAGTTGAAGTCGGAAGTTTACATACACTTAGGTTGGAGTCATTAAAACTCGTTTTTCAACCACTCCACAAATTTCTTGTTAACAAACTATAGTTTTGGCAAGTCGGTTAGAACACCTACCTTGTGCATGACACAAATACATTTTCCAACAATTGTTTACAGACAGATTATTTAACTTATAATTCACTGTATCACAATTCCAGTGGGTCAGAAGTTTGCATACACTCAATTAGTATTTGTAAGCATTGCCTTTAAATTGTTTAACTTGGGTCAAACATTTTGGGTAGCCTTCCACAAACTTCCTACAATAAGTTGGGTGAATTTTGGCCCATTCCTCCTGACAGAGCTGCTGTAACTGAGTCAGGTTCGTAGGCCTCCTTGCTCGCATACACTTTTTCAGTTCTGCCCACAAATTTTCTATAGGATTGAGGTCAGGGCTTTGTGATGGCCACTCCAATACCTTGACTTTGTTGTCCTTATGCCATTTTGCCACAACTTTGGAAGTATGCTTGGGGTCATTGTCCATTTGGAAGACCCATTTGCAACCAAGCTTTAACTTCCTGACTGATGTCTTGAGATGTTGCTTCAATATATCCACATAATTTTACTCCCTCATGATGCCATCTATTTTGTGAAGTGCACAAGCCCCTCCTGCAGCAAAGCACCAACACAACATGATGCAAGCCACCCCCGTGCTTCACGGTTGGGATGGTGTTCTTCGGCTTGCAAGCCTCCCCCTTTTTCCTCCAAACATAAGAATGGTCATTATGGCAAAACAGTTATATTTTTGTTTCATCAGACCAGAGGACATTTCTCCAAAAAATACAATCTCTTTCCCCATGTGCAGTTGTGAACCGTAGTCTGGCTTTTTTATGGTGGTTTTGGAGCAGTGGCTTCTTTCTTGCTGAGTTGCCTTTCAGGTTATGTCGATATAGGACTTGTATTACTGTGGATATAGATACTTTTGTACCTGTTTCCTCCAGCATCTTCACAAGGTCCTTTGCTGTTGTTCTGGGATTGATTTGCACTTTTCGCACCAAAGTACGTTCATCTCTAGGAGACAGAACCCGTCTCCTTCCTGAGCGCTATGACGGCTGCGTGATCCCATGGTGTTTATACTTGCGTACTATTGTTTGTACAGATGAACGTGGTACCTTCAGGTGTTTGGAAATTGCTTCCAAGGATGAACCAGACTTGTGGAGGTCTACAATTGTTTTCTGAGGTCTTGGCTGATTTATTTAGATTTTCCCATGATGTCAAGCAAAGAGGCACTGAGGTTGAAGGTAGGCCTTGAAATACATCCACAGGTACACCTCCAATTGATTATGTTAATTAGCCTATCAGAAGCTTCTAAAGCCATGACATGTAAACCTCTGACCCACTGGAATTGTGATACAGTGAATTATAAGTGAAATAATCTGTCTATAAACAATTGTTGGAAAAATGACCTGTGTCATGCACAAAGTAGATGTCCTAACTGACTTGCCAAAACTATAGTTTGTTAACAAGAAATTTGTGGAGTGGTTTAAAAACGAGTTTTAATGACTCCAACCTAAGTGCATGTAAACTTCCGACTTCAACCATAAGTGTTCAGACCCATTACACAGTACTTTATTTAAGCACCTGTTGCAGTGATTACAGCCTCGAGTCTTCTTGGGTTTGACCCTACAAGCTTGGCACACCTGCATTTGGGGAGTTTCTCCCATTCTGCTCTGCAGCTCTGTCAGGTTGGATAGGGAGCATCACAGTTATTTTCAGGTGTTTGATTGGGTTCAAGTCCAGGCTCTGGCTGTGCCACTCAAGGACATTAAGAGACTTGTCCCAAAGCCACTCCTGCATTGTCTTGGCTGTGTGCTTTGGGTTGTTGTCCTGTTGGAAGGTAAACCTTCGCCCCAGTCTGAGGTCCTGAGCACTCTGGAGCAGGTTTTCATCAAGGATTTCTCTGTACTTTGCTCCTTTCATCTTTCCTTCAATCGTCTCCCAGTCCCTGCTGCTGAAAAACATCCCCACAGCATGATGCTGCCACCACCATGCTTCACCATAGGGGTAGTGCCAGGTTTCCTCCAGACGTGACGCTTGGCATTCAGGTCAAAGAGTTCAATCTTGGTTTCATCAGACCAGAGAATATTGTTTCTCATGGTCTGAGAGGTTAGGTGCCTATTGGCAAACTCGATCCCTGTCAGATTGACCATCGGGTTCTTGGTAACCTCCCTGACCAAGGCCCTTCTCCCCCGATTGCTCAGTTTGGCCAGTGGGGCCAGCTCTAGGAAAGGTCTTGGTGCTTCCAAACTTCTTCCATTTAAGATTGAAGGAGGCCACTGTGTTCTTTCTGCAGAAATGTTTTGGTAGCCTTCCACGGATATGTGCTTTGACACAATCCTGTCTCTGAGTTTTACGGACAGTTCCTTCGACCTCATGGCTTGCTTTTTTGTTCTGACATGCGCTGTTAACTGTGGGACCTTATATAGACAGGTGTGCGCCTTTCCAAATAATGTCCAATCAACTGAATTTACCACAGGTTGACTCCAATAAAGTTGTAGAAACATCTCAAGGATGATCAATGGAAACAGGATGCACCTGAGCTCATTTTTTAGTCTCATAGCAAAGTTTTAAACTGTTTTAGTTTTGTCATTATGGGGTATTGTTTGTAGATTGATGAGACATTGTATAATATTTCTCACTCATCATTATTCAAGATTCATTCAGGACTGTCTATAATCATGGTAGCGTCCACCTTAATGTAGAAGTGTTAAGAAACATATTATATTCTTATTTACAATAAAAGTGACTCCATAATGACCCAATACATTATATACGATTAATTGCTATTGGGCACAACATAATCTGAAACACAAAACAACCAAAACAAACAGCAAAAGCATCCAACAAGTTTGTAGCTTGTTGATGTAATCAAGCTTGATGTAATCATTGCGTGATAGGAATATGGAACCAAATACTAAACTTTTGCCTACTTTAATACACATATACAGTGGCAAGAAAAAGTATGTGAACCCTTTGGAATTTCCTGGACTTCTGCATAAATTGGTCATACAATTTGATCACAACAATAGACAAACACAGTCTGATTAAACTAATAACACACAATTATACGTTTTCATGTCTTTATTGAACACACCGTATAAACATTCACAGTGCAGGGTGGGAAAAGTATGTGAACCCTTGGTTTTAATAACTGGTTGACCCTACTTTGGCAGTAATAACCTCAACCAAACATTTTCTGTAATTGCGGATCAGACCTGCACAACGGTCAGGAGGAATTTTGGACCGACCATTCCTCTTTACAAAACTGTTTCAATTCAGCAATATTCTTGGTATGCCTAGTGTGAATCACTCTCTTGAGGTCATGCCACAGCATCTCAATAGGGTTGAGGTCAGGACTGACTGGGCCATTCCAGAAGGCGTATTTTCTTCTGTTGAAGCCATTCTGTTGTTGATTTACTTCGGTGTTTTGGGTCGTTGTCCTGTTGCATCACCCAACTTCTGTTGAGCTTCAATTGGCGGACAGATAGCCTTACATTCTCCTGAAATATTTCTTGATAAACTTGGGGATTCATTTTTCCATCGATGATAGCAAGCTGTCCAGAACCTGAGGCAGCAAAGCAGCTCCAAAGCATGATGCTCCCTTCACCATACTTTACAGTTGGGATGAGGTTTTCATGTTGGTGTGCAGTGCCTTTTTTTCTCCACACATAGTGTTGTGTGGAACACACAAACAACTCAAGTTTAGTTTCATCTGTCCACAGAATATTTTGCCAGTAGCGCTGTGGAACATCCAGGCGCTCTTTTGTGAACTTCCTACGTGCAGCAATTTTTTGTTTTTGACAGCAGTGGCTTTTTCCATGGTGTCCTCCCATGAACACCATTCTTGTTCAGTGTTTTACGTATCGTAGACTCGTCAACAGAGATGTTAGCATGTTCCAGAGATTCTGTAAGTCTTTAGCCGACACTCTAGGATTCTTCTTAACCTCATTGAGCATTCTGCGCTGTGCTCTTGCAGTCATCTTTGCAGGATGGCCACTCCTAGGGAGAGTAGCAACAGTGCTGAACTTTCTCCGTTTATAGACAATGTCTTACCGTGGACTGATGAACATCAAGGCTTTTAGAGATACTTTCGTAACCTTTTCCAGTTTTACGCAAGTCAACAATTCTTAATCTTGGGTCTTCTGAGAGCTCTTTTGTTAGAGGCATGGTTCACATCAGGCAATGCTTCTTGTGAATAGCAAACTCACATTTTTATGAGTGTTTTTTATAGGGCAGGGCAGCTCTAACCAACATCTCTAATCTCGTCTCAATGATTGTACTCCAGGTTACCTGACTACTGACTCCAATTAGCTTTTGGAGAAGTCATTAGCCTAGGGGTTCACATAAGTTTTCCAACCTACACTGTGAATGTTTAAATGATGTATTCAATATAGGCAAGACAAATACATTAATTTGTGTGTTATTAGTTTAAACAGACTGGGTATGTCTGTTGTGACTTAGATGAAGATCAGATCTAATTTTATGACCAATTTATGCAGAAATCCAGATAATTCCAAAGGGTTCACATACTTTTTCTTGCCACTGTAAATTAATTTGTCCCAATACTTTTGGTCCCCTAAAATTGGGGGACTACGAACAAAAGGTGCTGTAATTTCCTAACAGTTCACCCTATATGGATAAAAATAGCCATAAATTAAAGCTGACATTCTGCACTTTAACCCCATATTCATTGTATAATTTTAAATCCAAAGTGTTGGAGTACAGAGCCAATACAACAACACATTTGTCACTTTCCCAATACATTTGGAGCTCGCTGTTCATTATTTACAGGTGCAAAATAGAGCATTGGTAGCAATCCCATATGGGAAGACCCAAAGAGGGGCCTTCTTAATAATTTATTTATATTCCATATCTCTATAATTGAAGGTGGAAGATATTGTTCTTGTCTCTGGAAACACAATACATACAGTGGGGAAAAAAAGTATTTAGTCAGCCACCAATTGTGCAAGTTCTCTCACTTAAAAAGATGAGAGAGGCCTGTAATTTTCATCATAGGTACACTTCAACTATGACAGACAAAATGAGGAAAAAAAATCCAGAAAATCACATTGTAGGATTTTTAATGAATTTATTTGCAAATTATGGTGGAAAATAAGTATTTGGTCA
>QNTS01000134.1:239433-315242 GCA_003317085.1 Hucho hucho | reverse complement strand
TGACCAAATACTTATTTTCCACCATAATTTGCAAATAAATTCATTAAAAATCCTACAATGTGATTTTCTGGATTTTTTTTCCTCATTTTGTCTGTCATAGTTGAAGTGTACCTATGATGAAAATTACAGGCCTCTCTCATCTTTTTAAGTGAGAGAACTTGCACAATTGGTGGCTGACTAAATACTTTTTTTCCCCACTGTAATTCACCTAACATATCCACAGAGGCATTGGCATTTGACTTTATTTTATTTTATTTATTGTACCCTTTGTCAGAGTGACATTCAGTAGCCTAATGGACATACAAACACACATTTCTACACATCCACATGGAAAACCCACAAATGGATGGATGGATGGGTCGATGGATGGATAGGTCGATGGATGGATGGATGGTTGGATGGATGCATGGAAGGAAGGAGGGTAGAGAATAGCATGACTTACTGACTGCTGTTGTGTCCCTGCAGTGTGTGGCTGTGACCTGGCTCAGGGAGGCTTCTTCATGAAGAATGGAGACTACCTGTGTACCCTGGACTACCAGCGAATGCACGGGACGCGCTGCAACGGCTGTGGGGACTTTGTGGAGGGAGAGGTGGTCACTGCTCTGGGCAAGACCTACCACCCTGCCTGCTTCGTCTGCACCATCTGCAAGTAAGAACCCCCACCCGAAACCTACAGACTCTTATTTTGAAGTGCATCCCTTACATGCTGACCATACTGCTCACGTTATGTGTGTGAGCGTTGTAGAATACATTTACACATGTTAATCAATCATTTAATCCAAACTGCTAAAGTGCGTCAACGAGCGCCTGCATAGCCAGGCGCTAAAACAGAACTTTGTTCCATTTTTAACGCTTGAAGAGCTGCAAGTCCCGCCTCTCCCATCTCCTCATTGGTGTTTAGGAGCATATACCCACGTGGGTGATTGAAAGATGAACTGAGTTCCACACTCCAGTCCAGTTGGTGGTGGTAATGCACCTTAAAGTTGGTTGCCAACCGCCATATAAAGTCCAAAGAAGAAGAAGCAGAAGACTGAAGGAGGAGAGATTACTAGGAAAGTAACTAGGTTTACCCTTTTATATGTGGATTCATTGTCGGAGTAGAGGACCTTGTGCATTTCAGGTAAAATAACAATCTAATGTTTATTTAGCAGGACAAACTAGCTAGCAACAGCAAACTATCTAGCTAAATGGCCATGATTGTTTCATGCGTTTTGAACTGTCCTCAAATTAATAAAGTTGGTTCAGAGTTCGTTTTGATATTTCAACCTGCGCGTCCTGATCGCACGAGCGTGCTTGGTCTAGTCAGCATGTTAGTTATTCAGGAGAGTACTATTGAGATTGGATTCTCTTTTTCAAATGAGCCCTGGTCAAGAGCTAGAAGCATTACTCATTCTCTATCTCATTACTCTTATTGTTCACCTTAATTGTACTTTTCTTATCAACCTGACTGCATCTTCTTATCTACATCGATTGCTCTGGTCTTGAAACGGGTCACTCCAACAATGCTGACACGCATTCACGTCATCATACACTGTTATTCAATACACTGAATATTCTCAGCCAGACATACCCTAATGTGACCTGTGCTACGCTATCCGTCTGTATCCGTTTGGTGTCTGACCATTAGTCCATGTATCTGTCTGTCTCTCCCACAGACGACCGTTTCCTGCTGGGGATAGGGTCACCTTCAATGGCAAAGACTGTCTGTGTCAGTACTGTGTCCAGCCCACATCCCCAGGACCCGGCAAGGACATCATCGACTCCAACTGTGAGTAGCCTCTGTCTCCACTATCCTTTCAGTACTGTGAATGACTTAGTTACATTGAACTAATACTCAAACAAAAATACTCAAAAATGTCCAACCAATTTACTTGAGTTCATATGATGTGTGTATCCCATTGTTAGTGATAAACACCAGAACTCTGTAAACTACTAGTAAGCAATATACAGTACTCAGTAATAAGTACTCAATATTTCAACTGCAGCTTAGACAGCCTGGTCCTAGATCTGTTTGTGCTGTATAGCTAAACCTGGGACCAGCTCAGCTCAGCAATACTTTCGCAATCATTTTACAAATCCTGTTGTGCCCCAGCAACGTAGATTTGTTTGTAAAATTATATTTTCTTCCACTTCTTTTGTTTGTGTTTTTTTGGCATGTTGTCTGTATTTTAACGTGTCATAAAAACCTAAGAACATCTGCGCTCCCCTTTGCCCATGTTTCTTGGAGATCCTTTGACTGGAAATGTTTTGGGATACTCTTAACTCATCATGTGGTATAACACCTCAAATGAATTTCACCTTACTTAAGGTGTCTGTGCACACTCTGTAAGGGCATATGACATGGTTATGACGCCCAACATACCATTCAATCGAATAATGTGACACAGAGGTGGGTAAATTACATAACACCCTGTTATAACATCTGGTATGTAGACTCTTATGTAGCATGTAATAACATATGGCATACGTTGTCATGCAGACTGTGTAATAGCAGTTGTTATTAACAGTTGACATTAGAGCATATGACAACAAGATGAAAAATAATTTGTAACACTCTTTATAACCGTTTTTATAACATCTAATGCTGTGACTCATAACTATTTAAAACTTCATTTGACAGCTTATGACAAATGTAATAATTTATTATATGTCTGGTATAAAGGCTTTATGATTGCATATATTAGGACACCTACAGTAAAGTGTTACCAATGTAACATACCTTAATGGAAGATTGAAGCAGCCATTAAAAAGCCATGGCTATTGAGTCTCTGTGTGTGTGTGTTTCACAGGCTGTACGGGTTGTGGTAGAGACATTAAGAATGGTCAGGCTCTCTTAGCTCTGGAGAGACAGTGGCACCTGGGCTGCTTCAAGTGTAAGGCATGTCAAAAAGTCCTCACTGGGGAGTACATCAGCAAGTAAGTAAAAAAAAAAATATTATACACATTACATGTTTACACACATAGTGAAATACACACAGTATACATGCAGACAAAGTAAAACACACTGTTCTATTCTACTCTATTTTATTTTATTCTAATCTATTCTAATGCACATAATATACACACAGTAAACTTGCAGACACAGTGACAGAAATTGTTTGATTCTATTCTGTTCCATTACACACATAGTGAAACACACGGTATACTTGCAGACACAGTGAAAGACACAATTCTATTTTATACTATCCTATTCTAATGCAGTCTGTGTTATCCTCTCTCTCTGCACAGGGATGGCACACCCTATTGTGAGAAGGACTACCAGGTCCATTTTGGGGTCCAGTGCGAAGCATGCCAGCAGTTTATCACAGGCAAAGTGCTGGAGGTTAGCCAATCACCAATCACCTAACATTCATTCCTCCCCCTGCCGGTCACCAACTGGCTGATTGGTTTAACACACAGGGAGAGCCGAACTCTTTCCGGCTTTCAACTTACTCTTGAAAGTTGTAATAGTAGAATGAACAAGGTGGGTAGTGCATCATCAGTTTTCCTCTTGTCATGTCAGTCATTGCATACCTTAGAGAGCTATTTATAGCTTGTCAGAAATGTCCAGATCAACTAGCCCATGTCAGCTAATGTTTTTTAGTTAGGTTTTTTTATCCCATAGATTTTGTTGTAATATTTGAGTCACAAATTAGCTTTAAAACTGCAACATTTTCTCTGCGTCCCATGATAAAATGTGTAGAATTCCTGGAAATAAGCTTTAAACCTGCAAAATGTTCACTCCACCAACAAGAGGGGTATGAACAGTTTGTGTCATGAACAGTGCTTGTGCCTATAGAAATAGGCGTGGCCCGGGCGCACACAAGTGCGGGATGTTTCCCAATGCTGGAAGGGGGGCCTGAGTGAAAAAATGTGGGAACCCCTGCCATAACTCATAGTCGGATTGCATCTCTGTCTGCAGACAGGCTGGCCACTACTATGGCAGGGAGAGAGATGAGGCAGACAGATTGCACCGACAGCAATGGAGCCATCGCTACTCTTTTTCATTCCCAATGGATTTGGCCATTACCTGTGGCCAATGTCTGTGAGTGTGTGCTCACAAAAACAATTAATCTTTAGCAGAACTCATTCGTGTTAGTGACTATTTGGCGTAGTCCTGTATTCATAAGATTTATCATTAGATTACCTAAGAGCATTTCACAATTCTGCTAAAGATTAATCGTTTTTGTGTAGACATATCGACACTATAGTTTTGTTTAGTGCGGTTTGTGTGTGTGTCTGGACTGGAGGGTGGTCCTGGAACAACAGGGATGGTTAAGAGTCGCCGACATTGTATCTAATGACATTTTTTATACTGTAGCTTATTCAGATGTGCGTGTGATCCAGCCATTTATCAGGCCATAGCCCCATATCTGTGAATTGGCACTTGTCTATTAAAGTACTGGTGAGTGGGAAGGGTGGTTGGTCAGGGGCTGTTTGCTTCTCCATTTTTCTGTTCAGTGTCCTGTTCCTAAAAGCTTTTGTGTGACATGTCGCTGTGCATGCAAAGCACCTCATTATACAGTTTCGAAGTACTGTAGCCCCCTATGCAATATCAGGGGAGGATACTGTTAACTTTACTTTAGCACAAAGAGGATAGCTCCTATATTTGAAGGCATGTTGACTGACAGTGAACCCTTGGTGGTATGCCTGGATGAATGGGTAAATCAAAGGTAGATATAATCAGTTAATTGCATATGTATATCATGTTAACCTCGTCTCCAGGCTGAAATTTCTGGCGCATAGAGCCTTGTAACAGTGTTGGAATGTTTGGAACTTAGGGGGTGTGGATTTACTGAGTGACGTGCTACTCAATTCAAATTCTGAGCGAATTACACGACTGTGAGGCAAGGCTCAAAACCTGCCTATTTCTAAAATGTATCTTCTTAACCCTAACCTTAACCACACTGCTAACCTTATGCCTAACCGTAACCTTAAATTACATTTTAATCTGACTTTGTGGCTATGGAAGTTAGTGGAAACCGAGGGTGAGCTAGCCTGTGACAGTTGTATTAGATGGGACATTTAAAAATGGCGAAAATCGGCAATCAAAATAACTATTCTATCACTTCAACCATATTATTTTGGGGAAGACCAAATGAAAAAAGTGTATACGTGAAAACTATTTCTAAGTTCAATTGTGCTGCTTGTGCTTTGAAGTCCACAATGTAGGGGCGAAGGTGGCGCTAGATGGTAAAGGTTGTGCTAGGTGGTGATGGACTGAGAGATCAGCCAATTAAAACCGGCGGCTGTTTTTGCCGCTCCTCCCATAGACTCCCATTCAAGTTCTATCCTGAGACGCTGTGAAACCAGACGGTTCGACAAAGAGAGAGCTGTCTGGTGGACAAGATTAATGTCATGTAAATGCCTCTTAATGAACTGCTCCTGTGAAGAAATGCACATACACTGGACGTTACACTAAACCATGCCCTGATTGGACTAGTGAGTCAGCATGTTCCAGTCCTTAAGAAAACCGCATGTGGGTTGATTACACATACTTTGTCATATTATTTGCACAATGTCATCATTTGATGTGCACTATGTTCCTTCTCTCTGTTGGGCTGTTGTTGCTGACGTGATGAACAAGTAAAGACGGCCGTCAGTGGAGCAGTGTCGGTGTGAAGGAATGACATGGGAATGAGAGAGACACGAGAGAGCCACACACACACACACACACACACAGAGTGCTCTGAAACAGGGTCCTAGCCTATGTGCAACATGGCGCCGACAGAGATGTTCGCCTCGCTTCTAGTCCTCAGGAAACTATGCAGTATTTTGTTTTTTTATGTATTATTTCTTACATTCTTAGCCCAGAAAATCTTAAGTGTTATTACATACAGCCGGGAAGAACTATTGGATATAAGAGCGACGTCAACTTACCAACATTACGACCAGGAATACGACTTCCCTTCGTTCGGACCATCACCCAGGACATTGGATCTAATCCCAGAGGCCGACCCAAAACAACGTCGCCGCAAGAGAGGTAGACGGAGCGACCTCCTGGTCAGACTTCGAAGACGTGTACACCACTCACCACTTCAGAGCATATTACTCACCAATGTCCAGTCTCTAGACAACAAGGTGGACAAAATTAGGGCAAGGGTTGCCTTCCAGAGAGACATCAGAGATTGTAACATTCTCTGTTTCATGGAAACACGGCTCTCTCGGGATATGTTGTTGGAGTCGGTACAGCCACCGGGTTTCTTCATACGTCGCGCCGACAGAAACAAACATCTCTCTGGTAAGAAGAAGGGCGTATGCTTCATGATTAACGACTCATGGTGTAATCATAACAACATACAGGAACTCAAGTCCTTTTGTTCACCTGAACTAGAATTCCTTACAATCAAATGCCGACCACATTATCTCCCAAGATAATTATCTTCGATTACAGCCGTGTATATCCCCCCCCAAGCAGATACCTCGACGGCCCTCAAGGAACTTCACTGGACTCTATGTAAACTGGAAACCATATATCCTGAGGCTGCATTTATTGTAGCTGGGGATTTTAACAAAGCTCATTTGAGAACAAGGCTACCTAAATTATACCAGCACATTGACTGTAGCACCCCCCTATCTACATCGACGGGACAGTTGTGGAGAAGGTGGTCCACTTACACAGACAGTGTGGTGAAGAAGGCGCAACAGCGCCTCTCCAACCTCAGGAGGCTGAAGAAATCTGGCTTGTCACCTAAAAACCTCACAAACGTTTACAGATTCACAATTGAGAGCATCTTGTCGGGCTGTATCACCGGCTGGTACGGCAACTGCACCACCATCAACTGCAGGGCTCTCCAGAGGGTGGTGAGGTCTGCACAACACATCCCCAGGAGCAAACTACTTGCCCTCCAGGACACCGACAGCACCCAATGTCACAGGAAGGCCAAAAAAATCATCAAGGATAACAACCAAGATGGCGTAGCAGTCGGACGTGTGTCTTTGTCTTGTCCCGTCCTATCCCGTGTATATATCGTTTTCTTTGTATATATTTAGTATATATTTTTATCTCGCTTTCCATCTACGCACTGAATATACTCTCCTGCAACCCGCCTCCCCCAATGTGGTACGGATCTGCTATTTTTATACTTTAGAACCGGAACCCCCTTCAGAAGCTAGCCAGCTAACTAGCTACTAGCTAGTAATCAGTTAGCCACTGCTAGCGGTCCTCACCCTTAACTCGGACATCAGCCAGCCTCAACCCGGTCAATTCCTGCCAGTCTGCACAACGCGATATCAACCCAGAGCATATCGGACTGCTTTTCTCTACGACATCTCCGGATTCCTACCGCAAGCTCTGAACCTTTACACCGGATCATCGCAGCTAGCAAGCTGCTATCTGAATGGCTACTCCTGGCTAACGTCTCTGTCCCGAAGAAAGCACCAGTTAGCCTGGAGCTAGCCTCGAGCTAGGCCCATCTCCCAGCTAGCCAAAGAGTTCCACCAGCCAATTCTTGGGCTACAATACCTCTTTTGCCAATTGGCCTGGACCTTTTACTGCCGACACGGAGCCCCGCCGATCCATCATGACTGGTCTGGCAACGTAACCGCCCGAGGTTGTTTCATCAGGCTCTTCCGTTGCGACGTCGCTGGATGCCCATCTGCTAGCCCAGGCCCGCTAGCTGCCTGAATCACCGTGTCTCCAGCTCGCCTAGCGTAGCAGCGACTATGGAATTGGCTCCCTGACTCATCTAGTGCTACTCACTGAACCCTATGATAAATCGGCAACACATGCCTCTCCCTAATGTCAATATGCCTTGTCTATTGCTGTTTTGGTTAGTGATTATTGTCTTATTTCACTGTAGAGCCCCTAGCCCTGCCCAATATGCCTTAGATAGCCCTTTTGTTTCACCCCCCATACATGCGAGGACCTCACCTGGCTTAACTGGCGCCTCCAGAGACAAAACCTCTCTCATCGTCACTCAATGCCTAGGTTCACCTCCACTGTACTCACATCCTACCATACCCTTGTCTGAACTTTATGCCTTGAATCTATTCTTCCGCGCCCAGAAATCTGCTCCTTTTACTCTCTGTTCCAAATGCACTAGACAACCAGTTCTTATAGCCTTTAGCCGTACCCTTATCCTACTCCTCCTCTGGTGATGTAGAGGTTAACCCAGGTCCTGGAGCCCCCAGCACCATTCCTATTCCCCAGGCCCTCTCATTTATTGACTTCTCTAGACCCAAACTGTTATAGATCTATATCCATCCTTCCCTGCCTTTCTAAAATCTTTGAAAGCCAAGTTAACAAACAGATCACCGACCATTTCTGGTCATCCCCAAAGCCAACACTTCCTTTGGCCGCCTTTCCTTCCAGTTCCTTGCTGCCAATGACTGGAACGAATAGCAAAAATCACTGAAACTAGAGTCATATCTCCCGCTCTAACTTTAAGCATCAGCTGTCAGAGCAGCTTACGGATCACTGCACCCGTACACAGCCAATCTGTAAATAGCCCACCCAACTACCTCATCCCCATATTGTTATTTATCCTCTTTGCTCTTTTGCACCCCAGTATCTCTACTTGCACATCATCATCTGCACATCTATCACTCTAGTGTTAATGCTAAATTGTAATTATTTAGCCTCTATGGCCTATTTATTGCCTTACCTCCCTACTCGTCTACATTTGCACACATTGTACATAGATTGTGTTGTTTGTATTGCACTGCTTTGCTTTATCTTGGCCAGGTCGCAATTGTAAATGAGAACTTGTTCTCAACTGGCCTACCTGGTTAAATAAATAAAATAAAAACCACCCGAGCCGCTGCCTGTTCACCCCATTACCATCCAGAAGGCGAGGTCAGTACAGGTGCATCAAAGCTGGGACCGAGAAACTGAAAAACAGCTTCTATCTCAAAGCCATCAGACTGTTAAACAGCAATCACTAACAAAGAGAGGCTGCTGCCTACTTACAGACTCAAATCATTGGCCACTTTAATAAATAGATCACTAGTCACTTTAAATAATGCCACTTTAATAATGTTTACATATCTTACATTACTCATCTCATATGTAATATATACTGTATTTTATACCATCTATTGCAACTTGCCTATGCCGCTCGGCCATCGCTCATCCATATCAGAACAAGCATTTCGCTACACTCGCATTAACATCTGCTTACCATGTGTATGTGACCAATAACATTTGATTTGAGCCGTGGCATGCTACTCATTATGTAAGAAAGCATATTGTGTTAAACTCAACTGGATTCTCCTGAGGGCGGAAGGTAGCCTAGCGGTTAAGAGAGTTGGGCCAGCAAGGTCACTAGTTTAAATCCCCGGGCAGACTAGGTCAAACATCTGCCAATGTGCCCTTGAGTAAAGCACTTAACCCTAAATGCTCCTGTCAGTCGCTCTGGATAAGAGTGTCTGCTAAATGACTAAAATGTAAATTATATCTCTGTGTGTGTTTCCAGGCAGGGGACAAGCACTACCACCCCAGCTGTGCACGATGCAGCAGGTGCAACCAGATGTTCACAGAAGGAGAAGAGATGTACCTGCAAGGTGAGTAGCTAGATGGGCTGACGTTATACCTGGAGCATTTTAAGGGATATTACGGTATAGCTGGGTTGGTTTAGCCTGGTCCCTGATCTGCTGTATTGCCAACTCTTAGGTTTGACCATAAATGTTGGAAAGAGAGAGAGAGCACAAACAGATCTGACACCAGGTTAGGTTTGGTTGTCTTTGTTCTCTAATACCATCTTTCTCTGTTCTCTTCCACAGGATCAACAGTGTGGCACCCTGGCTGTAAGAACACAACCAGAACAGAGGAAAGACATAGGGAACGGGTAGGAAATATATCTGGCCATTAACTACCTCTGTCTCTTCTATGCCCTAAACCTGTCTGCAGATTTGTAAGGTGTAAGTAATATGGTGGAAACTCCACCACTACACTGCTTATACCTACCCAGACACCACAGATCTGAAAACATCAAAGGGTTAGAACCAAAGGGAAGGGGTAGGGAGCAAAACTGAGACTGGCTGTGTCTGTTAGTTTTGTGACTGTTTTTTAGGAGGTAAAAAAACATTCAGTGATCACACAGACACCTACAGTATGCCTCTCTCCCCCTTTAATCCTATGTCTACTGGTGTATGTAGTGTGTGTGTGTCCTTTGCTCTGTGGTGGTTGTGTGCGTGTTACCTGCAGGATTTGGGTCAATTCCATATCAATTCAGTCAATTCAGAAAGTAAACAGACATTTTCTCATTGGAAAGCATTGAGAAAAAAATGGAATTGGAATTAAGTTGCCAGTTTACTTCCAGAATTGACTGAATTGAAATGGAATTGACCCCAACCTTGGTGAACTGTGATCTGGCCAGCTGAATGGGCTCCTTCTAAGTCAGGTTGGAGAGCCCTTGTGTGTGTGACTTCCTGTGAATCCCCCCTCTCCCTTCCCTTCCTCCACAGCTGTTGCCTCCGTCACTATTACTCCTCCACAAAACAGAAAGGCAGGTACTGTATTCGCTATTGACTATGCGATGGCATCATCCTGTGTTACTTTCTCTATGATGTTTCATAGGTCATAGGACATGATGCGCTGTGTGCTGCCCCCTGCTGGAGCCAGCCTGCAGTGTTAAAATGCTACACACATTTGCACATTACATCTCATACACCTGTACCGCCCTCATGTGGAAGGAGCGTGGGCTAAAGACAAAGACATATTTGAGGAGTAGACAAACAGTGTTCAAATTATACATTGACTCTTGTGGATGCCCAATGGCTCTTGGGGGCACCCAATTTGTTATGGGGGTGCCCAGCCCCACTTGTAATTCGAACCATGGAGATAAATATCAAACAATAAATTAATGGTTGTTTCACCCAAACACTATCTTTAAAAAGACCCCATTAAAGGTCTCCCGAGTGGCGCAGTGGTCTAAGGCACTGCATGAGGCGGCGCACAATTGCCCAGGCGTCGTCCGGGTTAGGGGAGGCTTTGGCCGGCCAGGATGTCCTTGTCCCATCACGCTCTAGCGACTCCTGTGGCGGGCCGGGCGCATGCACGCTGACAAAGTCGCAAGGTGTACGGTGTTTCCTCCGACACATTGGTGCAGCTGGCTTCTGGGTTAAGCGAGCAGTGTGCCAAGAAGCAGTGCGGCTTGGTGGGATCTTGTTTTGGAGGACGTATGGCTCTCGACCTTCTCATCTCCCGAGTCCGTATGGGAGTTGCAGTGATGGGACAAGACTGTAACTACCAATTGGGGAGAAAAAGGGGTAAAAAAATAAACTACCCCATTTATAGTAACCATGTGGTTGTGAAAACATAATTCATGTCAATGGCTGCATTCAATCAATACATGAATTCAGGACTGTTGTTTCCATCTGAAATCTGCATTTCCCATTAGAAGGCATGTGGTATTTACAGTATTTAGGACATTACTAAGTCCCAAAGCAAATGCTCTCATTCACTTTGCAAGAGGCAAATTATTGATGACATTGCGAGATGATGTGTTTGTATTTTATATAAAGTTGAATCTACTTTTAGAGCACTGGGCCAGTACCTGAAAGGTCGTTGGTTCGAATTCCCGAGCCGACAAGGTAAACAATCTGTCAATGTGCACTTGAGCAAGGGACTTAATCCTAATTAGCTACAGGAGTGCCATACTACTATGGCTGACCCTGTAAAACAAAACATTTCACTGCACCTATCTGGTGTATGACTTCTGTAATCGAAAAAGCCTTGGTTTCATGCATGTTAACATCAGAAGCCTCCTCCATAAGTTGGTTTTACTCACTGCTTGAGCACACTCCGCCAACCCTGATGTCCTTGCCGTGTCTGAATCCTGGCTTAGGAAGGCCACCTGTCAGGCCTCAGGGTTAGGACTAGAGTGAAAACTTGAACAGACAAAAAGGTGAACCCAAATGCAGAAATCCAGATGACAGTCCTGGGAAATGTCTTCAAATCTTTTATTCAATTATAAAGGGACATCCAAACATTCCTAGGATGTTACCAAAAAAATAAACTCCAAAAACCTTCCCAAAAAAGGTATGACAAAGGTCCCAAAAAGAGAAAACAAAAAGTCCAAAGATAATCCAAAAGGAATTAGAAAAAGATTCAAAAAACAGTGAGAGCTCCAAAAATGTTAAATAACAAAAGTAAATAAAACAAAGCAAACAAAAAGAACCCTACCAGGTACACGAAGTAGAAAAAGGCCACTCCAAAGGAGACACAGCATGGGAATGACCTAGACACGGTCATGGCATAGAAACACTCAGCAAAGAACTCAGGAGAAGGGTAACTTAAATACACAAACAGGGAACAAGGCACAGGTGACAACAATAAGACCTAATGACAGAGACTGAAAACTAACCAAAGACGCAATGAGGACCTCTAGTGGCCAAACATAAATCTAAGACCCTGACACCACCAAAAACTCTAAGATTTCTATACCCAACTACAAGAAGATAGAACTGGGGGAGGAGTTGCAATCTACTACAGAGATAGCCTGCAAAGTTCTGTCATACTTTCCAGGTCTATGCCCAAACAGTTCGAACTTCTAATTAAAAAAATTAACCTCTCCAGAAATAAGTCTCTCACTGTTGCCGCCTGTTATAGACCCCCCTCAGCTCCCAGCTGTGCCCTGGACACCATATGTGAATTGATTGCCCCCCATCTATCTTCAGAGTTTGTTCTGTTAGGTGACCTAACCTGGGATATGCTTAACACCCTGGCAGTCCTACAATCTAAGCTAGATGCCCTCAATCTCACACAAATTATCAATGAACCCACCAGGTACAACCTCAAATCCGTAAACACGGGCACCCACATAGATATCATCCTAACCAACTTGCCCTCCAAATACACCTCTGCTGTTTTCAATCAGGATCTCAGCGATCACTGCCTCATTGCCTGCATCCGCTATGGGTCCGCAGTCAAACGACCACCCCTCATCACTGTCAAACGCTCCCTAAAACACTTCAGCAAGCAGGCCTTTCTAATCGACCTGGACCGGGTATCCTGGAAGGATATTGACCTCATCCCGTCAGTAGAGGATGTCTGGTCGTTCTTTAAAAGTATTTCCTCACCATCTAAAATAAACATGCCCCTATCAAAAATTTTTGAACTAAGAACAGATATAGCCCTTGGTTCACTCCAGACCTGACTGCCCTTGACCAGCACAAAAACATCCTGTGGTGGACTGCAATAGCATTGAATAGTCCCCTTGATATGCAACTGTTCAGGGAAGTCAGGAACCAATACACGCAGTCAGTCAGGAAAGCAAAGGCTAGCTTTTTCCAGAATAAATTTTCATCCTGTAGCTCTAACTCCAGAATGTTTTGGGACACTGTAAAGTCCATGGAGAACAAGAGCACCTCCTCCCAGCTGCCCACTGCACTGAGGCTAGGTAACACGGTCACCAACGATAACTCCATGATTATCGAAAATTTCAATAAGCATTTCTCATGCTTTCCTCCTGGCTACCCCAACCCCGGCCAACAGCTCCGCCCCCTCCGCAGCTAATTGCCCGAGCCTCCCCAGCTTCTCCTTCACCCAAATCCAGATAGCAGATGTTCTGAAAGAGCTGCAAAACCCGGACCCGTACAAATCAGCTGGCCTTGACAATCTGGACCCTGTCTTTCTAAAAATATCCGCCGCCATTGTTGCAACCCCCATTACCAGTCTGTTCAACCTCTCTTTCGTATCGTCAGAGATCCCCAAAGATTGGAAAGCTGCCGCGGTCATCCCCCTCTTCAAAGGGGGTGACACTCTAGACCCAAACTGCTATAGACCTATATCCATCCTGCCCTGCCTCTCTAAAGTCTTCGAAAGCCAAGTTAATAAACAGATCACTGACCATTTCGAATCCCACCGCACCTTCTCTGCTGTGCAATCCGGTTTCCGAGCTGGTCACGGGTGCACCTCAGCCACGCTCAAGGTACTAAACGATATCATAACCGCCATCGATAAAAGACAGTACTGTGCAGCCATCTTCATCGACCTGGCCAAGGCTTTCGACTCTGTCAATCACCGTATTCTTATCGGCAGACTCAATAGCCTTGGTTTCTCAATTGACTGCCTCACTTGGTTTACTAACTACTTTGCAGACAGAGTTCAGTGTGTCAAATCGGAGGGCCTGCTGTCCGGACCTCTGACAGTCTCTATGGGGGTACCACAGGGTTCAATTCTCGGGCCGACTCTTTTCTCTGTATATATCAATGATGTCGCTCTTGCTGCGGGTGATTCCCTGATCCACCTCTACGCGGACGACACCATTCTGTATACTTCGGGCCCTTCTTTGGACACTGTGTTAACTAACCTCCAAACGAGCTTCAATGCCATACAACTCTCTTTCCATGGCCTCCAACTGCTCCTAAACGCTAGTAAAACTAAATGCATGCTTTTCAACCAATCGCTGCCCGCACCCGCCCGCCCGACTAGCATCACTACCATGGACGGTTCTGACGTAGAATATGTGGACAACTACAAATACCTAGGTGTCTGGCTAGACTGTAAACTCTCCTTCCAGGCTCATATTAAACATCTCCAATCCAAAATCAAATCTGGAATCGGCTTCCTATTTCGCAACAAAGCCTCCTTCACTCACGCCGCCAAACGTACCCTAGTAAAACTGACTATCCTACCAATCCTTGACTTCGGCGATGTCATCTACAAAATAGCTTCCAATACTCTACTCAGCAAACTGTATGCAGTCTATCACAGTGCCATCCGTTTTGTTACCAAAGCCCCTTATACCACCCACCACTGCGACCTGCATGCTCTAGTTGGCTGGCCCTCGCTACATATCCGTCGCCAGACCCACTGGCTCCAAGTGATCTATAAGTCTATGCTAGGTAAAGCTCTGCCTTATCTCAGCTCAGTGGTCACAATAAAAACACCCACCCGTAGCACGCGCTCCAGCAGGTATATCTCACTGGTCATCCCCAAAGCCAACACCTCCTTTGGCCACCTTTCCTTCCAGTTCTCTGCTGCCAGTGACTGGAACGAATCGCAAAAATCGCTGAAGCTGGAGACTTATATCTCCCTCATTAACTTTAAACATCAGTTATCTGAGCAGCTAACCGATCGCCACAGGTGTACATAGTCCATCTGTAAATATCCCCCCCAATCTAACTACCAATCTAAGGAAAAAGATGTTTAGACAAGACAAAAACAAACGTCCGACTGCTACGCCATCTTGGCTTGAAGAGATATGGTTCCCTACAGTGTATATGGTTCCCTACAGACTTGTCAATATGAACTTATTTTAGTCGATTACTTCAATACTCTCTACTGATTGGTTTACCTGTAAAAAGGAGATCACATCAGTCACTTGACACAGGGGGTTCATTTAAAAAGGGATATGGATCTCTTGTACCGAGAGATGTTGTCTTGACATATCCCATTTCTGTTCAATAATGTAACCAACAGTTCTCCTCTTGCAGCCTTCGAGGTCGTCGTCCGAGAGTATCTGTTCCAGACCTGGTTCAAGCATACCTGGCTCACCGGGTCATACCATATATGTGAGTTCTATCTACCGTACATCTAGCCTGACGACTCACACTAAATTATTCCACTGCTGTGCTACATACTTTAGTCTGAGACTGCTATCATTGAAGTAGTTTGTGGTGAGGAGGGGCACGAGGGGTGTTGTACAAAACAAAGTAATCAGCGATTGGAGGGTCAGTGTATTAAAGCAAATTATGAATTTAAAACCGGACGCTTTACCCACGTGTGTTCTGGCCTAACCAGACGGCCCCAAATGTGCTTCGTGCATTCGGTGAAGGGTCTGGGAGGTTACTAAAATCCATTGCGGAGAATAAACGAACGTCTATGGGCGTGGTGTAGCGTAGCGTTTGGCCAGAGCAAGGAGTCTGGGTAGCCAGGCAAACGTATGTCTACCCTCACACACATACTGGGCTGGATGTACTGCTTTTATTTTTAGAATTTAGGCCACTTCTCCCCTAACGAAGCTTAAAATAAATTGTGACTCCCTGTGTAAACTTTGTCTTGTCCTTTTTCTTACCGGTACGTAGATTTTCTGGTTCCCCTTACTTTGTTCATGTTGCTGTACCCTCACTGCCAATCCTCACTTTATGTAAAACAGAAGGGGCCCTAGGCTTATCAGACTCCCTAATAGTTATTCTATAGACCGTTGCAAATTGATTGTAAATTTCCCAGGTATTCCAGAAATCCTGGTTGGAAGATTCAGTCAGGAAGGAATAGGCAGCAAATCTATAAATCCTTCATGTGATTTCTGGAAAACCTGAGAATTTTGGGAAAGTTCATGGAATTTTGCAACACTACTGACCACTAATACTTGCTAGTGTTAACCTGTATCAGTTGATATGTGCTTTAAGTTGTGTATAACCTCTCTCGCTCTGTCTCTATGAATGTGTCGATCTGTCTGTCTATCTGTCTGTCTGTGTCCCTAGGCAAAAGTAGACAATGAGATCCTTGATTACAGGGACCTAGCCGCCATTCCCAAAGTCAAAGCAATTTATGACATAGAGCACCCTGATCTGATTACATATGAGCCTTTGTACACCATGTCCCTGGATGAGAGGGAGGAGAGGAGGGAGAGTGTGGGAGAGGTAATTAGAATGCAACCATGAATGAAGGTCTGTGTGTGTTTGCATGCGTGTGTGTGACGCATCATATAAAAATGAATGAGCCTGCATTCTGAAGTTACAGGTAAGTATTTGTTTGAAAGAAAACATCTGTGATGCATAAATCATACAATCATAAGTCATCTTCCTGCCATCTCTCCACCCTGGAAAGTATGTCTGTTGTTGCAGGGTGGAAGGCTGACACTTTAAGTGCACATTTCACATTTAGTCCAGTGTAAATCCTTTCACATTCAGTTTGCTGAGTCAACTTCTGTGTCCACAGCTCCATACTGCGAGAAGGGAGCGTTCCCCCATGCCAGACGACAAGGTAAGGCACCCAATTATTATCATCGGTGGTACATGGGTTTGGTGTGGCTGTTCTTACAGTATGGTAATGTTGGATGTTGATATTGATAGATCTTTTCTTTTTCAGTCCACAAGAAACATGTCCCCTACACCATCCGCTGAGGTGAGTGCCTGTGTCAAGACAGTCAGTAGTTTGTTTTATATTAATCTTTACTTGACAGTGGGACAGTGGCTACGATGTAATTCCATCTGCTTCAAAAACAAAACTTGAAAGTAAAAAAGAGAACATTGTATCTCAGAACCGCATTACACCATAATACTCTTGTTTAGCGTTCAGGAGGAATAGAATAGAATAACTTAATTTTGTTGCAGAGAGACAGCTTCTGTGACTGATAATGAAGAAAAGCTCTTGGATTGACAGTGATTGGCAGGTGAGGTCACTGTGTTGTCCCTGTAGGGCTGCTATGACATGAGGGAACGCATCCTCCAGAGGTCCACCAGTCAGGGCTCAATCGGATCACACGTCTACAATCGCAATAGTTACACCCCATTGTCACGCTCACCGCAGCATTTTCACAGACCAGGTGAGTGTGTGTGTGTGTGTTTGTCTGTGTATTTGTGTGTATGTATGTGTGCGTGCGTGCAAGCATGTGTGATTTGTATTGTTACTCTTTACAGGTTGCACAGGAGAAAGAATTGAAAATAGTCTGATAAATACAGTAGGCACTGCCTCTCTCCACTCTTCCCTTACTATTTTGACAAGAACATAATACCACTTGTTCACAACTCACAGGAGTAACATTCATGCCTGTCACTCTTTCTTAACCACACCTTAATCTTAACTCCCCACTGCAGCTGCTCTGTTGCTGTCCTCTTTTATCTTTACTCTTCACATCTTCACTGACCACCCTGGTAACACTAACTTGAATGAATATTCCTTATAAATACTTTAAATGTTAAATCATTTAATAATGAAATATTTATTTATTACTAATGTACAGTGGCTTGCGAAAGTATTCACCCCTCTTGGCATTTTTCCTATTTTGTTGCCTTACAACCTGGAATTAAAATAGATTTTTTGGGGGGATAGTATCATTTGATTTACACAACATGCCTACCACTTTGAAGATGCTAAATATTTTTTATTGTGAAATAACACAAAAAACTGAACTTGAGCCTGCACAACTATTCAACCCCCCAAAGTCAATACTTTGTAGAGCCACCTTTTGGAGCAATTACAGCTGCAAGTATCTTGGGGTATGTCTCTGTAAGCTTGGCACATCTAGCCACTGGGATTTTTGCCCATTCTTCAAGGCAAAACTTCTCCAGCTCCTTCAAGTCGGATGGGTTCCATTGGTGTACAGCAATCTTTAGGTCATACCACAGATTCTCAATTGGATTGAGGTCTGGGATTTGACTAGGCCATTCCAAGACATTTAAATGTTTCCCTTTAAACCACTCAAGTGTTGCTTTAGCAGTATGCTTAGGGTCATTGTCCTGCTGGAAGGTGAACCTCCGTCCCAGTCTCAAATCTCTGGAAGAATGAAACAGGTTTCCCTCAAGAATTTCCTTGTATTTAGCGCCATCCATCATTCCTTCAATTCTGACCAGTTTCCCAGTCCTTGCCGATGCTTCACTGTGGGGATGGATGCTGCCACCACCATGCTTCACTGTGGGGATGGTGTTCTCGGGGTGATGAGAGGTGTTGGGTTTGTGCAGACATTGCGTTTTCCTTGATGGCCAAAAAGCTCAATATTAGTCTCATCTGACCAGAGTACCTTCTTCCATATGTTTGGGGAGTCTCCCACATGCCTTTTGGTGAACACCAAATGTGTTTGCTTATTTTTTTCTGGCCACTCTTCCGTAAAGACCAGCTCTGTGGAGTGTACAGCTTAAAGTGGTCCTATGGACTCTGGTCTCTTTGTTGCCTCTCTGATTAATGCCATCCTTGCCTGGTCCGTGAGTTTTGGTGGGCGGCACTCTCTTGGCAGGTTTGTTGTAGTGCCATATTCTTTCCATTTTTTCATAATGGATTTAATGGTGCTCAGTAGGATGTTCAAAGTTTCTGATATTTTTTTATAACCCAGCCCTGATCTGTACTTCTCCACAACTTTGTCCCTGACCTGTTTGGAGAGCTCCTTGGTCTTCATGGTGCCACTTGCTTGCTGGTGCCCCTTGCTTAGTGGTGTTGCAGACTCTGGAGCCTTTTGGAACAGATTAAAATATACTGAGATCATGTGACACTTACATTGCACACAGGTGGACTTTATTTAACGAATTATGTGACTTCTGAAGGTAATTGGTTGCACCAGATCTTATTTAGGGGCAAAGGGTGTGAATACATATTCACGCACCACTTTTCCGTTTTTAATTTGTTAGAATTTTTTTAAACAAGTAATTTTTGTTCATTTCACTTCACCAATTTGGACTATTTTGTGTATGTCCATCACATGAAATCCAAATAAAAATCTATTTAAATTACAGGTTGTAATGCAACAAAATAGCAAAAACGTCATGGGGGATGAATACTTTTGCAAGGCACTGTTTATACAGTTTATAGTTTAATAATGCTTTCCTTATTCCTTATCCCTATCTCCCTCAAATAGTTTTTCCTCCAAGTTTGTTGTTTTCTAGCTTTTACATGATTCCGATTTTCTCCCCCTCCCCCTTCTTTTCGTTCAACCTCTCTCACCTCCACTCCTTCTCTCTCCCTTCCTAACTGTGGTGGTGTGTCCACTGGGTCTGTTTCCTCTCTCACCTTTCTTCCACCTCTTCCCTCCCTGTCTTTATCTGTGATGGTGTGTCTACTGACGGTATTACTTCCTCCTCGGCGCCACACCTCCCTCCTCCTTTTCCACCTCCCCTCCACATCTCTCTCACATCTCCCCCTCCACATCTTCCTCCCCTCCCTACCTGTGGTGGTGTCTCCCCACCGGCTCTGTCCCCCTTCCCTCTCTCCCCTCCCCTCCCCTGCAGAAACTCTGACAGGCATGCAGAAGCTCTGCTCTGACCTGTGCAGTAACAGCCATAGTGACTCCCGCCCCACCTCCCCTTTCAGACACCACTTCCTACCCCATAGCCAAGGTAAGACAGGGCCCAAGTCCCCATGGTCCCTCCACTCTCCCCACTACCAAGGCAAGCTGTGTCACTTCATTCAAGTCTTACTGCCTCATACACTATGACTAAACTACTAATGTCATCTTCAGCCCCTATACAATGCCTAGTGAAAGTCTGCACACCTCTTGCACAGTTTTCACATTTTGATGCTTTAAAATTTGATCTGAAAGGGATTACATTCAAAGTGAAAGAAACATTATAGAACATTTTCTAAATTCATTTAAAATATTAAACGAATATGTCTTCACACCCCAGTGTTAAAACTTGGTGGAAGAACCTTTGGCAGTAATTACAGCTGTGAATGATTTTGAATTAGATTCTACCAACCAACGCTTATGGCAACATACTGTATATCCATAGTTTTTGTCAAAATTGTAATGCCAAAGACACACCAGAATGGATTCCCAAAAGGTGTTGAGTTTTCCTGAGTTTTCCTTTTCCTGACATAAATCTGTTTGAAATTCAGACTATGTTTTTATATTGCTGTCCATCAATGATTTCCAACCAAATTTACTGAGCTTTAGCAATTTTGACAAAAACAATGGATATATGTTGCCATAAGAATTGTGCAGAGTTGGTAGAATCTTATTAAAAATGATTCACTGCTGCCAAAGATATTTCCACCAAGTATTAACTCTGGGGTGTAAAGACGTATGCAATCAAGAAATCTTTGTGTTTTTAATTTTTAATTAGTTAATAAACATTTATATATATTTTTTATTTTACTTGGGGTATGTAGACTTCCACTAGGCACTGTATACTGTTGCCATGCACATTTGATGTGAAGTTAATGTCAGAAGCTGACTAGCCTGGTCCCAAATCTGTTCCTTTCTTACCAACTGACTGGAAAACAGATCTGGGACGTCTCATCATGATATAGACATGCAGCCTAGTTCACTTAGACGAGAGGTTTCCAAACTTTTTCACTCATGCTCCCCTTCCAGCATTGGGAAACGTTTTTTTCCACCCAAGTCACATTACTGAGATTCTGCCTGTTTAATGATAAATGTCCATTATGTATGCCTGCACAGCCTGGTCTCATAGACTAGACAATAGTACATATAAATCCTGGACATTGAAATTAGTGTGAGATGTTACGTTTGGTATGGTTAGTTAAGATAGATGGTTACTTAAGGCAAAAATGAAAGTAGGGTGGATGGGTGGGCGTATAACAACCCTGAGGTTGCGAATTCAAATCTCATCATGGACATCTTCAGCATTTTAGCTAATTAGCAACTTTTCAACTACTGAGTACTTTTTTTAGCTATTTTGCAACTAAGCATGTTAACTAACCCTTCCCCTAATCTTAACCTTATTAGCTAACTCTAACCCTTTAACCTAACTCCTAAACTTAACCTTAACCCATAACCCTAACCCCTAGCCTAGCTAACGTTAGCAACCTAGCCACCTAGCTAGAATTTGTAACATATCATACATTTAGCAAATTCCTAACATATTGTACGTTTAGAAAATTCCTAACATATTGTATGTTTAGTAAATTCATAATGTATAATACGAATTGTAATATGTAACATATCTTATGTTGCGACATCCACAAATTAACACATACCATACTAAACGTAACATATCATACTAAATGGAGAGTTTCGGAATTACATACAGAATAATACGAAATGCTCTGAGACCAGGTTGGCCTGCATGCTTTGATTAGGTCTCATATTACCTCATGGCTACAGTATGTTACTAACATTGTTGGTTAGTGACTAACTAACCGACAATGAGATTAGTAGGATTAGGGACGGGTTAGGGTTTGATGATAAACATTTTTCAGCATACATCTAGTTTGAATTAATCTGCCAATTGTTTTGGATAAAACATGTTTTTTAATGATAAACTAGATATTAGAGATGATATCAGTCTTATGGCCTTTTGTGTTTTGATGTTGTTTGGTTGCATGCTAAGGTGTGTCCTCATCCTCATCTACTGTGTCATGATAGGGACAAACAGAGTGAATCTGTAGCTGTACCAAACTCAGAGTTGCATATGGTTCATACTGTATGCTCTGGTATGCTTCTTGTCTGCTGTATGCTATAACTACAACATCTGCATGATTTTCCCATCCATTGATTTGGTAACACAGGATCCTTCAATAGTTCTCAAAACTGGATCACTCTTTCAGAGTAAAGTAACATCCACTTGCATCCATTTTTATGCTTGACCCTAATCTCACATGCCAGACCTTACAACTATATCCAGTACTCAGAGACACTCTCGTCTGGCTCTGCAAGATTAGCTTTCTCCAAATTTATGATTTCCATATGGTTGCCCTGCTTACATTTTGTTCTTGGTTCTTCTCATCGGAGGCACTGATCCACCCAGCGGGCGGAGCTCCCCTATACCCCAACGGCCAGAGAGCCGTCCGGTCACTCCACCTCTCTCTCTGACCCCTAAACATTTCCACCTCCCAGGTAGGAGATACACGGAGCGCACCCTGTCACTGTTACTGCTACTGGTCACCTGAGACTTTTTATCGCTCTCACTCAACTTCTCTCTACCACTTTTTCCATTTCAATAATGCTTTTTGGCTCATGTGTCACTGGAAAAGTGTTTGATACGTATACATGAAATGCAAATCACTGAGCACAAACTGATTGAATCGACGTTGTTTCAACGTAATTTGTCGACGTATTGTGGCATGGATTCTACATGGAAAATACATCGAAAAATGTTGACATAGACAAACCTTGTATAAACTATGTTGAATTTGTACCTTTAAAACAATGTCAGATCTTCAACGTTATATCCACTATCAGAAAAACAAACAATAAGCTGGGCATAGTCCACACAGTCTTTGATCTCCCATCCAAGGTTTTAACCAAGCCCAGCTATGATATTTGTCATTGACTATTACCAATGTGCTATTGTGAGAATGATTGTTGATAGATCCCCACTTAAAAACGAAATAGATAGGGCCTCCCGAGTGGCGCACAATTGTTAGGAGAGGGGAGGATTTGGCCGGACGGGATTTTGTTGTGGCGGGCTGGGCACCTGCAAGCTGACTTCGGTCACCAGCTGGATGATGTTTCCTCCGACACATTGGTGCGGCTGGCTTCCGGGTTAAGTCAGCAGTGTGTCAAGAAACAGTGTGGCTTGGCAGGGTCTTGTTTCGGAGGACGCATGGCTCTCGATCTTCGCTTCTCCCTAGTCTGTTGGGACAAGACTAACTACCAATTGGATATCATGAAAAAGGGGTATAATTATAGGAATAAAAAAATAATAAAAACAAACAAAATAGATTCACTATTGCTATCAAAGTCATTCCAAAGGGTAGGCTTAACAGAGCAAAATTAAATTTGACCTTTATCACTCACATCATCAATGATTGAGACAGCGCCGGAGAAGATGGCTGACATTTTACAAGCTCCTAACCGATTATATTTTTATGTTAATTTTTTGGGATTGTTTGTAACATATTTATTTACTTATTTTGTACTTGTTACTTTTATTTCTTATTCTTATTCATATTTTTTTAACTGCATTGTTGGTTAGGGGCTTGTAAGTAAGCATTTCACTGTAAGGTTTACACCTGTTGTATTCGGCCCATGTGACTATTACAATTTGATTAGATTTTTGAATGACGCAATTTAGTCTTATATAGCATTTGCAAAGTCATCAAAAGCTATTGTTTCAATTCAACCCAGAATTCAACAAAAAATAGACAATACAATAGGCCTAGGGTTTTAAATTCAAATTGAATGATATTTGGTGATTGAAATCTGTTTGGTTGTCAACACAACCAAAAATCAACATTTGAAGGAGATGAAGCCTCTATCATCTGATTGGATAGTCCCATCTGTGCCACTGACAGAGTCTGGCTTTAATTTCAGTTTGTCTACAAAATAATAATTGATATGTTGGATTCAACTCCATCTCAACTAAAAATCTAAGTTAAATAACTAAATCAGATCAGTACGATTTAAAGTGCATTTAAAGTTGGATTTTATTTGATTTAGTCCTATTCTTTAACTTTGACAAACTGGAATTAAAGCCAGACTTATGGCCTAAACTCACCAAAGGCGAGCATGAGAGGCGTGCGTGATTTATTTAAAAATGTTTTAAATTATAATGACCCAACCGAAGCTGGGTGGGCAGGTTGTCCTCTATGACGCCTCGCTCATTTAAAACCTGTCACGATTTTTGTGATTTATTGCTGCCCGTGTAGTCACACAAAACATTTTTGTTGTCATCATTCACTTTTTTTTTAAACTCATTTGAATTGGAAGAAGTAGCTAAAGATTTAGTTTTTTTTTTGCCATATATGCTAAATTAGACCAATTCATCCACTTATTCATACACAACATCGCTATCAGCAAAGATGATAGGAGATATGGACTATCCTGCTAGCATGCAGTCACTGGTCTGCCTGTCCCATCCATTCCACCCGCCTCGCTCTGTTTGCTCCGCCTACCCACATCTGGTGAGTTTTTGCCTTAAGTCAGTGGCACAGATGGAACTATTCAAGCAGAAGATAGATGTTGATATTTGGTTGCGTTAACAACCCAAAACAATTCACTATCACTTTTGTGATACAGTAAATAGCCTAAAGTTAAGTTTCCTGGTTGCTAAAATTCTAATAGTTTGCCTTATTTCAGTTTATGTGACAAAACAAGCAACAGAATGTGTAGAGAAACATTGTACCATTTAAACCACTGTGAAATATATTTTCAATAACCCAAAATATTGTATTTTCAGCTGTTTGAAGCTGGTGTACAAAACCGAAAGTAAAGAACAGGAAGCATAGAAATAGCGCACATAGAACAGATCTACCGCTTCTTACACTTGCTTTCAATGAGAATGACAGATCTATAACTATGTGAATTTGGTTGGGTCCCCTAAAAAGTTACATATTTCAGCTTTAAAAATTAATGCAAAATGTTATCTTACAAACATATGTCAAATTCTACTTTAAAATAGGTTAACACATCCATGGCCACAATTTGAGGTGATGGTAACTATACATTTCTTCTTATGCAATCACGTAAGTGTTCTAATTCAAGATAGCTATGCTATAGCTATGCGCAGAATCTCGAACAACATTGATCAATTGCGCCATGTACTTTTAATGTAATCTCTACGTCAATCCAGTTCTTTTGGTTCAGCCATTAGATGAAGTACAGTGATGACACATGAATATTGTTGTAACAAAATATCTGACATTGTATTCCCGTTTGAATTTTGCTATGCTTTTAAATTATTGAAAGAACGGAGATAGACATTTGGGTGACAACTAAACTAAAAATCCGACATTGTTTTTCCATTGGAATTTGGTTGTGTTTTAGATGGTTGAAGCATAGTGATGACACATTGGAAATTCAACTTTTGTCTGTCTTTTTGAGTGGGTGAATATATCTTGTAATCCCATTGATCAACATCTCAACCAAATATTCCTAAATTATCCACGCTGAAATGACGTGGTGTGCCCAGTGGTTTTGACTATGTCTTTCTCCCTTTGCCCTTTCAGATCAGGGGATCAACATTTACAGGAAACCACCCATCTACAAACAACACGGTATATTCACTCTCTGTGACCTGGTTTCACCAGCATTAACAGCATGATTTTTGTTATGAATAATTATACTGATTGCAAATAGAGACAGAGCTTTCCAAGAGCATGACTAGGTAATATTACTTCTCTTAGCAGGGGCATGATATGAGGAGTTGGTTTACTGTAAAACAATGTGATTATAGAAAGAAAATAGTGTCATGAACCTCATTGGCTATAAACAAGATCGATAAGCTTAGCTATACAAAGCAGCACCTAACCTTTGAGTAATGGTATAGGGTTGGTGGACTAGATGTCAATGAGAAATATCTGTGTGCTTTCAATTATGTTGTTTCAGTTTGGATTGAAATTTTGTAATCACCACATTGACCTCTAATTGTACACCATTTACTGTAACCACCTCCAATGTCAATGTGTCAATACTGTTTGAAGTCTCTCTCTGACCAAATACTTTCTGAACACTTTCTGAGAATTTAGAAACCTAAGCAAAAGATCAAGGCTTGTGAGCCTACAGTACCCCATAATCTAAAAAGAAGGGATGTCAACTTAATTCCCTTAAATATGATTTATTGCTGACATGTTTTGGAGTGTGGTCCTTCTCCTCTAACGGTTCTGTAGTCCTTTCTTGCTGTCAAATGACCTAGTGGCCTTATTGCCTTCAATAAATACTATTGAAGGCAAATAAGTTGCCATCTTGAACCGTCTTTTAAGATTACATTTGTACATTCCTAGGACTGAGCACCCCTTCAACGGTGCAGACAATATTATAAATCTTGTTTTTTTTTTGGGGGGGGTGGGTTGTTTTAACACTGTAGGGTGTAAAGCCTTATTTACATATTTCCCAGCATGCTATTCAAGTGAACGTGAGAGATACCCACCCAATACTATGTTTGTTAGTGACAGAGACATCTTTGTTGAATTCATAACGGTGTAGTCCTGAGGCCTTCACCAAGTGACTGCCAAGGTGAATATGTTTGAATTGAAATTAACCAATTACGGCCATATAAAATATACATTTCATGTATTTAGTTATGGCCTAGTTATCCTTGACATTTCGGTCTGAAACTCTTGGCTCATGGGCCACATCGGACCTGCAAATCACATTATGCTGGTTTATGAAATTATTAGTACCTAAATTCGTATCAGAATCCAGCCATTCAGAAAAACTGCTATTGAGAAGGATTTAATAGCGAGACTACCTAAATCATGTAAACTGGAACAACCATCTCAGTGATGGGTACACTAGACTGGATTAGTTTAGAAGAAAGTATGTTATTTATCTTTGTATAGCATAAGATCAATGAATCAATCAATGTGCATGCAGAAACATAGATATTAAAACAAACTATTCTAAAAATCAACCTGCAACAAATTATGTTGGGAAATATGATAATGAGGTCCCTCCCACATCTTTTCTACTCTGAGAGAGTTAACGGAAATTAACTCAACACAGTCAAGTAACAACAACACCACGCAGTGTTGATTCCACTGTGATTCAAATAACACTTCAAATTCACTGTCAATTTGTTAACCCCACTCGAATCAACACTTCGATATAACACTCACAACGCTTTTTACCTCAACAGTTGCACATTTGCCGTGTAAAGATTATCACACAACATTTCAGACAGATGATGTTGAAATGTTCAGCTGTGGTTAAGGGGATTAAGGATACTCCCCTCAGACACTGATAGTCCAGTTCCTCTGGTTACCAATTTAGATTCACCCGCACCAAAAAGAAAGTCTGCTGATGACATCATCAGATCCGCTACGTTTCCTGCCGCCCATGTCCCCCCTCCGGATGACACATCACCGACCGAAAACGACCACTGGCCCCCCTGCTCTCCCTCCCTGGCCCTGGCTGCCTTAGGTACAGTAGGCTCCTTATGAGCATGCTTGCACTGCCCCACCTCCCTCACCTTAGAGGCTCACTACCCCTGACCAAACCCTGAACTTGTCCCTGTCCAGAAACAATGACTAGTCCCTACCCTCTAGACATTTGTGGAGATCTGAGAGAATTTGATAGGTTTGAGCAATATGTCAATAGCACCACCTTGAATTCTGATAGGCTAGGTGGAATTTCTGCCATATGACTTTTCCAAACCTCTCAGATTTCCACCAGTGTCTAGGATGTAGGGTTTGGGTTCTTTATGGATAGGTCATAATCTCACTCTTATGCACTTGTAGCTTAGCATCACCACTAAGCTTCATTGCATCCCTGCTCTCGCCACAATTTGACTCTCTGGAACACAGAATTTTAAATTATTTTGCTGAATTTTGTGCAATGCTGATGAATAATGTATCATTGAAAGACTGTTGTTGTTGGCATCATGTCACTTTTTGCTTGCTACAGCTTCAGTTGCACCTTATTTTACAGCTACCTATAAAATCAATCAATTGATTGATTGATGTACTGTACCTCGACCATTAACAAATGACTTGGACAGAGCTAACTGAGACTGGCTTCAAACTGATCTGTCTTCCTACTCTGTGTATCAAACTCATAGTAAAAAGCTCATGTTGTGAAGACTGTTGTATTGTCCGTGTTAACATTCTGTGCAGCTGAGTAGTTGCACTGTTTTTGTGTTGTCTGTGTTAATGTCTAATGAACTCACATTTGTGTTCTCCCACACCCCTGTTTCTGGAAAGATATATCCTACAGTACTTTTGTAAATCCTTTTAAAAATCCTGTACAGTACTTTTGTGAATATGATGTCCACAGATGGAAGCATTCTATTATGCCTTCTGTTATAATTTTTGACAGTCTTGTTTTACTGTATTTAGCACTAGTTCTCGGTCAAGATGCCTGTAATTCACACACACAGTTATAAGGGTGTGTGCATGCGTGCCTGTGTGTGTGTGTGCTCCTGCGCATGTGTGTTTGGCTGTGTGTGTGTGCGCGTGCATGTGTGTATTGGCTTATTCGCGGGTTGTGTATGCCACTCAAAGGTTCAGAAGGAGGAAGGAGACGGTCTAGGGAAGAGGAGGAAGAGGAGGCTCTGAAGAGAAAGCAGATCCAGGAGGAGCATATCAACAAGGTTAGAGAAGCCACATTCATACGCTCACTCCCACAATCACAATCACACCCACAAACACACACAGGTAGGCAGCTCTACTCTACTCTTGTATGTTCATAAAAAGTTATTCCTGCAGGTACAGTACACTGCTTCATAATTTGTTATAAGCATGTACAAGCCTTTATTTTTTATACCTTCATTTAACTAGGCAGGTCAGTTAAGAACAAATTCTTATATTCAATGACAGCCTAGGAACAGTGGGTTAACTGCCTTGTTCAGGGGCAGAACGACAGATTTTAACCCTGTCAGCTCTGGGATTCGATCTTGCAAACTTTCGGTTACTAGTCCAACGCTCTAACCACTTGGCTACCTGCCGCCTTTATACTGTATTATAATAAGGTTGATACTATGTTTTGTCTCTGTATGTATCAACTTTTTAACTGACTCAAAATAGCTGGTATTTAGTTAGGATCATTATAAGATAAAATTCATTATAAGATATCATTTTATGCATGCTCATGACAAGTTTTACAATGCATTATACCTGAAGGCTTTAAGTGAAGTGTTTTACCATATGTTCTGTGTGTCCCCAGATCCAGTCCGGTTTGGGGAAGCTGATAATGAAGGAGGAGAATGAGAAGGAGCAGATCAGGGAAGGTCACGCACGCAGCCAATCAGCTCAGCGCTATGAACCTCAGCAGACCAACTATGATGGAGGTATGTTCTGACCAACCTCACCATATAGTAACTAGCATTGTTTAGAAGAACCACATCAAATGAACTGTAAATCAGGGTCATGTTCATTAGGTACCAAACTGAAGAAAGCTATCTGAAATGGATTGAAACATAGAGTTACTATCTGTACTTGTCCAATACAACAAACAAATTTTTTTTTGGTGTGGTGTAAACCAATTAACAATATCCTGGTCAGATTCAACCTTAAAAGCAACCCTATCAAATAAACAGAACACAACACATTTGAGATCTGAATTTAAATTGAGATTTTGTGTCACTGGCCTACACACAATACCCCATAATGTCAAAGTGGAATTATGTTTATTTTTATTTTGTAAAATTAATAAAAAATGAAAAGCTGAAATGCATTGAGTCAATAAGTATTCAACCCCTTTGTTATGGCAAGCCTAAATAGGTTCAGGAGTAAAATGGAGTAAAAATGTCCTTAAGAAGTCACATTAGAATTTGCATGGACTCACTATGTGTGCAATAATAAGGTTTTACATGATTTCTGAATGACTACCTCATCTCTGTATCTCACACATACAGATAATTGTAAGGTACATCAGTCGAGCAGAGAATTTCAAACCCAGATTCAACGACAAAGACCAGGGAGGTTTTCCAATGCCTCGCATAGAAGGGCACCTATTGGTAGATAGGTTGAATATCCCTTTGAGCATGATGCAGTTATTAATTACACTTTGGATGGTGTATCAATACACCCAGTCACTACAAAAATACAGGCGTACTTCCTAACTCAGTTGCCAGAGAGGAAGGAAACTGCTCAGGGATTTCACCATGAGGCCAATGGCGACTTTAAAACAGTTACAGTTTAATGGCTGTGATAAGAGATGACTGAGGATGGATCAACAGGATTGTACAGTAATTACTCCACAATACTAAGCTAAATGACAGAGGGAAAAGTAGGAAGCTTGTCCAGAACTAAAATATTCCAAAACATGCATCCTGTTTGCAACAAGTAAAACCCTAAAGTAAAACATCAAAAATTGTGGCAAAGAAATTAACTTTATGTTCTGAATACAAAGCGTTGCAAATCCAACACATCACTGAGTACCACAGTTCATATTTTCAAGCATAGTGGTGGCTGCATCATGTTATTGGTATGCTTGTTATCGTTAAGGACTGGGGAGTTTTTCAGGATAAAAAGAACATAATAGAGCTAAGAACAGGCAAAATCCTAGAGGATTCAGTCTGCTTTCCAACAGACACTGGGAGACAAATTCAACAACCTAAAACACAAGGCCACATATACACTGGGGCTGTTCACCAAGATGACATTGAATGTTCCTGGGTGGCTTAGTTACGGTTTTGACTTAAATCGGCTTAAATATCTAACTAAGAAAATGGCTGTCTAGCAATGATCAACAACCATCTTGACAGAGCTTGAATGATATTTTCTTGCCACAGGTTTTTATAAAAAAAAATGTATGTACAAATATTGTACAATCCAGGTGTGCAAAGCTCTTAGAGACTTACCCTGAAAGATTCCCAGCTGTAATCGCTGCCGAAGGTGATTCTAACATTTATTGACCCAGGGGTGTGAATACTTATGTAAACAAGATATTTATGTATTTAATTTTCAATACATGTGCAAAAACCTCTAAAAACATGTTTTCACTCCATCATTATGGGGGATTGTGTGTAGATGGGTGAGAAAATAAATGTTGAATTCAAGCTGTAACACAACAAAATGTGGAATAAATCAAGGAGTATGAATACTTTCTGAAGGTACTGTACGTGTGACAGTGGTGGTCTGTGCCATTTAAGATGAGGGAGGACCATTTTTATTTTTTATGAGCATGGCCTTATTTCTATTACAGCATATTGGATGACTGTCATTCATATTCCATTCACCCAGTTCAATGTAACGGCAATAGGTTTAGGCTACTACATGATACTCAAATGTTCCCTATATACATCATGAGGTTGCTACAACCTAGCCTATGAATGAAAGTTTACAAGGTGGGTGCGCAGAGAAAAATTTGAGAAGACAGACAGTGACACATGGACAGACTGTGACACGTTCAATACCGCTTTGCACTCTTGTCTGCATCTAGCTGATCTAGGGTGTAATCATTAGTCCAACAGTTGCAAACAACAGTTTTTATTGGACAAATTCAGGTATGTTTATCCCCGTTTCGTTCCGTTTTGTTCCGTTTAAGAAACGATTTTCAACAGAATTGGCAGAATGAATACACCCCTGATCACACGTAAACACAGTCACTTTCATAGCAGCCACATTGTATTCCTTCTTGCGTCTCTGCGCTCTCCTCCTCTCACCTTTTCCCTTCGCTTGTGGTCTTCAATGCACAACACATCAGCTGTATGTGACCAGCCGAAAAAAACTTTCCAAGCCAAACCATATCATAACCGCTACACACAGCCTCCATCGTTGTCAACATATTAGCTAAAGTAACATCATAGTCAACATAACTAATAGAACTAATGTGTTAGTAAACCTGCTACAATCGTGCAGTAACATTACAGTGTACAGTCAGTAAAGCAGTTTATCACTTACACCGGCGGGCCCCGGTGGCAATACATGTGTAAAACCAAAAGCTTAACTTGACTTGGAAGAGTTCTAGTGTTGTGTTGGATAGTCATAGCCAGCTAGCTAACATAGCACCCCTCTGTTTGAGAAGGGTGTTTGAGTAGGCTAAACTAGCTAGCGGCATTTGAAAGGGGAAAAAAGGATTCTCTCTCTCTTGCCTCTCCTTCTTTTTGGAAGAAATGAATTTGTTCAAAACCGTTCAACTGTTGTCTTTCTTTCTCTTTGAGTCAACTACTTACCACATTTTATGAACTGCAGTGCTAGCTAGCTGTAGCTTATGCTTTCAGTACGAGATGTATTCTCTGATCCTTTGATTGGGTGGACAACATGTCAGTTCATGCTATGATGGAGTTAATCTGTGGAAGGGGGTTAGAACCATGAGCCCCCTAGGTTTTGTTTTGAAGTCAGTGTACCCAGAGGAGGACAGAAGCTAGTTGTCCTCTGGCTACACCATGGTGCTACCCTACAGAGTGCTGTTGAGGCTACTGTAGACCTTCATTGCAAAAAAGTGTGTTTTAATCAATGATTTGGTGACATGAATATATTTTGCTTTTTATCTAAAAAGTATGACTTTTAAAATGTTTTACATTTTTATTTTTATGAAATTCACTGAAGAGGATGGTCCTCCCCTTCCTCCTCTGAGGAGCCTCCACTGATGTGTGACCCACTGAAATAGTGGTATAGGTCTCAAACCTTTCCCATGTAAAATAGCCGTTTGAGTGACTACAACATCACCCATAATGTTTTTTCCTGATAAAATTTTATAAAATGTACTTTTCTCTCATGTCAAACTACCAGGAAGTCTGAAAGACAGACCTTACCTTGGCGGGTGGTTCCTTGAAAATACCTATTTCAAGCAAAATGGACCCAGTGAGCCGTGCTACAGTGAGATTATCTCAAGCAAATTTGCTGATACACAAAGCAACTCAAATGCCGATACACAAAGCAACTCAAACGATATTGAAATTGCATGAAACATCCAATCCTGTCATACATCACATCTTGGTTTCAGAAATGATTTGTTTATCCAACTGTTTGGTTATTGGAAAAGCATCAATATAGACACAATGTTTGCTTTTAATTTAGCTATCTAGCCCAAATGGAATTGTCAGCACTGTTTTTTAAGATTTATAATAAAATAAAAACAGAAATACCTTATTTACTTTAAGTATTCAGACCCTTTGCTATTTAGCTCTCTAATTTAGGTCTATTCTGTTTATATTGGTAATCGTTGAGATGTTTCTACAACTTGATTGGAGTCCACTTGTGGTAAATTCAATTGATTGGACATGATTTGGAAAGGCACACACCTGTCTATTTAAGGTCCCACAGTTGACAGTGCATGTCAGAGCAAAAACCAGGCAATGAGGTCGAAGGAATTGTCCGTAGAGCTCCAAGACAGGATTGTGTTGAGGCACAGGTCTGGGGAAGGGTACCAAAACATTTCTGCAGCATTGAAGGTCCCCAAGAACACAGTAGCCACCAAGGATCTTCCTGGCCGCCTGGCCAAACTGAGCAATCGGGGGAGCAGTGCCTTGGTCAGGGAGGTGACCAAGAACCCTGTGGTCACTCTGACAGAGCTCCAGAGTTCCTCTGTGGAGACGGGAGAACCTTCCAGAAGGATAACCATCTCTGCAGAACACCAATCAGGCCTTTATGGTAGAGTGAACAGACGGAAGCTACTCCACACTAAAATGCACATGACAGCCCTCTTGGAGTTTGCCAAAAGGCCCCTAAAGGACTTTCAGATCATGAGAAACAAGATTCTCTGGTCTGATGAAACCAAGATTGAACTCTTTGGTCTGGAGGAAACCTGGCACCATCCCTACGGGGAAGCATGGTGGTGGCAGCATCATGCTGTGGGGATGTTTTCAGGGATTGGGAGACTAGTGAGGATCAAGGGAAAGATGGACAGAGCAAGGTACAGAGAGATCCTTGATGAAAACCTGTTCCAGAGCACTCAGGACCACTCAAGACTAGGGTGAAGGTTCACCTTCCAACAAGACAACGACCCTAAGCACACACCAAGACAGCGCAGGAGTGGCTTCGGGACAAGTCTCTGAATGTCCTTGAGTGGCTCAGCCAGAGCCCGGATTTGAACCTGATCGAACATCTCTGGAGAGACCTGAAAATAGCTGTGCATTGATGCTCCCCATCCAACCTGACAGAGCTTGAGAGGATCTATATATATATATATATTTGCAAAAATGGCAAAAACAGTTTTTGATTGATGAGCAAAAATATATATGTAATCAATTGTATATTAAAAGTCAAGGGGTCTGAATACTTTTCGAATACACTGTATATATACACTACATGGCCAAAGGTTGTTGAATTTATCATTCCAGAATCATGGACATTAATATGGAGTTGGTCCCCCCTTTGCTGCTATAACAACCTCCACTCTTCTGGGAAGGCTTTCCACTAGATGATGGAACATTGCTGCGGAGAGTTGCTTCCATTCTGAGAGATTAGGCCTGGCACGCAGTGGGCATTCCAATTCATCCCAAAGGTGTTCGATGGGATTGAGGTCAGGGCTCTGTGCAGGCCAGTCAATTTCTTCCACACCGATCTCGACAAACCATTTCTGTATGGACCTCGTTTTGTGCACAGAGGCATTGTCATGCTGAAATAGGAAAGGGCCCTCCCCAAATTGCTGCCACAAAGTTGGAAGCATAGAATCGTCTAGAATGTCATTGTATGCTCTAACGTTGCTGATCTTAGGCTTGTGTGCGGCTGCTCGGCCATGGAAACCCATTTCATGAAGCTCCCGACGAACAGTTCTTGTGCTGATGTTGCTTCCAGAGGCAGTTTGGAACTCTGTAGTGAGTGTTGCAACCGAGGACACGTGCTTCAGCACTCAGCGGTCCCGTTCTGTGAGCTTGTGTGGCCTACCACTTTGCGGCTGAGCCGTTGTTGCTCCTAGATGTTTCCACTTCTCAATAACAGAACTTACAGCTGACTGTGTTAGCACTTGCAAGGGAGAAATTTAACGAACATACTTGCTGTGCCACATTATACTGCCAGTGTTTGTCTATGGCGATTGCATGGCTGTGTGCTTGATTTTATACACCTGTCAGCAACGGGTATGGCTGAAATAATTGAATCCACTAATTTGAAGGGGTGTCCACATACTTCTGTATATATAGTGTGTAGACTGCAAATCAATGTTTGTATATTATGACAATCAATGATGTGAATGAGTTTGTATGAATCTTCTGTTTGGCATGTCTCTTTATCTAATGACAGGACAACTGCGTCAGAGTTTTGGGAAACCTTATGTTCCATGCTGGCTGAAGACCTGGCTAGCCAGTAATAGTTAACACCAGACATAGATGAAAGCAAAAACCTATTAGTATCTTTACCTTAGATACATAGGGAAAACCTATAAATATATTTGCTGACACACTGTAGTAAAAGTTTGGCACCAGTAGTTTAGCTATGTAAACCACACCCCTCTGAGACTGACTGCTATGTTGAAAGACAAGACTACCTAAACCATCTAAGCTGGAACAACCATCTCATTAACGGGTGCAATAAATCCAACCCCTTACAGATTGGATTAGTTTAGAAAAAAATGACTTACTTATCTTTGTATAGTATTAAATCTGTTAAACAATCAATGTGCATGTAGAAACATAGATTTTAAAACAAACTATAAACCTTTTACTTCAACACTGAGATTTTAACACTTGCAAATTTCCTGTGCTTGAACAATTTCAACTAAAGGGCAGCCAAATTGAGTTTAGATGTTTCAGCGAAATGATGATGCTTACCATAGTTTCAACTTTTCAGATGATTCCAAAACTTCATCGCTGCCTGGTTATGGACGGAATGGATTACACCGGGTAAGATCAGACACTTATCAGATATCACAACTTGATCAAATCCAACAAAATCGATCAAATCAATATTTGATTCATGTGGATGGTTTCCACTTATAGGCTATGACAGCAGCAGGTAGCCTGGAGGTTAAGAGGGTTGTGACAGTAACCAAAAGGTCACTGGTTTGAATCTCTGAGCCGACTAGGTGAAAAATCTATTGATGTGCCCTTGAGTTAGTCACTTAACCCTAAATGCTCCTGTAAAACGTTCTGCTTTGATCAAATTGTTCATAGAAATGTGTGACCGTTGTTATTAAAATACTGTTTCTGCCTCTACAGCCTCAGTCCACAGATTTCACTCAGTACAACAGCCATGGGGACATGTGTGGGGGAGGAAGAGGTGAGTGTTGCTTACCAAATAAAGCTGTGGTTATATTCACAGCTACTTCCACAATTTAAATATTATTAAAGCTACAATCTGGGATTAGCTTTTCAGCAAAATGACAGCCCCGCCACTTGTTTTGGTATACAGCTGAGAAATGGGGCTTGGGAAATGTAACCCCTCCCAAATCCCAGATTGTACCTTTAACCGATTATACACAAATAATTAATCAATATGTTTTATAATAAGCCACCCAATATGGAAATTATGTAGTACTTTCAGATATGAATGATAAATGATAGAGGAAAAACATTAACTGTTAGTCTCATTTTCTGTCCCATTTTGTCCTGCAGAGTTTCAGGTATGTCTCTCATTTGCTTATCCACAAATGCCTGTCATTATACCTTTAATTTTGCATGTGTTTGCTCACTCATTATTCCTAATGTTGTCCTGAATGTCAACCCAGTCCTGCTAAATGCCTGCATCACTGTTTGCTATTCCAAACTGTAGTGATTGCATTGCAGTGATCCTGCATGCTCCTGCCTTGGAACACATACAACACTGCTTTAGTTACATATTCAATTGCAAACCGTAACAGTCCTCTAGACTGTGAGAGGTGGAGGTGTCACAAGCGTAGAGGCCATTGAGATGAATTGTATTAAAAGAATGCCAATCTTTGAAAGCCGAAACCCATTACCCAAAGAGACAGACAAATGTACTGCAGTGACCATATGTTACAAGTATATTGCTCTATATAATAGTAATACGATACAGTTGCTGGGCTAGTGGTAGCTATAGTAGATAGCTATGCTAGATACATCTCAGTTCCATACCACTATATTACATGTGTGTGTATGTTCTATCCTGTAGCACATAAGGGATGGCTGTGCCGCAGTAACAAGAATGGACAGGGGAGTATCTATGCCTAATATGTTGGAACCAAAAGCAAGTATCTTACTTCTTGATAATTTTTTTTATTTACCTGATGATCTCTGAGATGTATGTAGAGCTAGAGCTGTATGTGCCCTATGCTTTTTCGTATATTTCACTGACATGCCAAGTTTTTAATATAGACTTCACTACAAACATGAATATGCTGTATGCAACAGAAAGGAATATGCTGAGACAGTGGAGAGTGAGCACCGAGGTATATGACTGGTGGTGTGTCTCATAATATCACCACTAACTTACCTACAGTATGCACCTGGTAGTCAGTTCCATCATGGGTTCCTGTAACCAAAGGCAGCCCCTCTACAGTACTACATCTCCCATGAGGCTGTGGCTGTGCTGAAGTCCAGACAGAAGCAAGTGAAATGAGTCACCTCTCGCTTAGCATGCCAGCTTCTCCATGTTCATTCACACATCGCTTCAATATAGACTGTATGTAGCATACAGTGGAAAATCCAACACCAAATGTATATTTGGAATGACTCTGATCACTGTATACTTTATGAAGAAGAGATACCTTCATTGTTGGATTTTCATGATTGGTGTGGCTATTATGAGTTGGCCAGATAGTGGAAAAAAGAAAACAAATCACTTCTCTTGTTGCTTATTAGAGTATTTCAGTAAGATCTTGCAAAACTCTTACTCTAAATTCAAATGGATCTCATCCATGTCTGTTTGTGTACTAGACCTTAGCGTAAGTTAGCTGTAAAGCCCACAGTGTAGCAGCTTTCCAGGACTCGATAACTATGTCTTGGATTTTATTGAACAAAATTGTTTAAAACTTGTTTGTTACTTACTTACAAAATGTCACAGTTAGTTCTCTGAAAATATGCATTTGTAGCCTAATCCTGTCCATTTATCTAGTCAGATATTCGAACATATTTACATTATATACAGTACTGGTCAACATTTTTAAAACACCTACTCATTCAAGGGTTTTTCTTTATTTGTACTATTTTCTACATTGTAGAATAATAGTGAAGACATTAAAACTATGAAATGACACATATGGAATCATGTAGTAACCAAAAAAGTGTTAAACAAATCAAAACACATTTTATATTTGAGATTCTTCAAATAGCCAACCTTTGCCTTGATGACAGCTTTGCACACTCTTGGCATTCTCTCAACCAGCTTCAACTGGGATGCTTTTCCAACAGTCTTGAAGGAGTTCCAACATATGCTGAATACTTCTTGGCTGCTTTTCCTTCACTCTGCGGTCCGACTCATCCCAAACCATCTCAATTTGGTTGAGGTTGGGGGGTTGTGGAGGCCAGGTCATCTGATGCAGCACCCCATCACTCTCATTCTTGGTAAAATAGCCCTTACACAGCCTGGAGGTGTGTTGGGTCATTGTCCTGTTGAAAAACAAATGATAGTCCCACTAAGCCCAAACTAGATGGGATGGTGTATCGCTGCAGAATGCTGTGGTAGCCATGCTTTTTAAGTGTGCCTTGAATTTGAAATAAATCACAGACAGTGTCACCAGCAAAGCACCCCCACACCATAACACCTCCTCCTCCATGCTTACGGTGGGAAATGCACATGAGGAGATCATCCGTTCACTCACACCGCGTCTCACAAAGACACAGCAGTTGGAACCAAAAATCTAAAATTTGGACTCCAGACCAAAGGACAAATTTCCACCGGTCTAATGTCCATTGCTCGTGTTCCTTGGCCCAAGCAAGTCTCTCCTTCATATTGGTGTCCTTTAGTAGTAGTGTTCCTGATTGACTGACCTTCATGTCTTAAAGTAATGATGGACTGTCATTTCTCTTTGCTTATTTGAGCTGTTCTTGCCATTATATGGACTTGGTCTTTTACCAAATAGGGCTATCTTCTGTATACCATACCTCCCTTGTCACAACACAACTGATTGGCTCAAACGCATTAAGAAGGAAAGAAATTCCACAAATTAACTTTTAAGAAGGCACACCTGTTAATTTTCTTTTCTTTTCTTTTTTATTTAACCTTTATTTAACCAGGAAGGGCTCATTGAGATTTGAATTTTCTTTTTCAAGAGCGTCCTGGCCAAGATAGGCAGCACCAAGTCATTACAAAATTACAGACAAACAACATAAAAAACTACAAGTATAATCTAGTAAAAACCATAGAATTCACAAGAGTATAACAAAATCATAAAACAGCAATTTAAAAACATTGACAGGTCAGGGAATCAGTTTCAAGATCCTTCATCAGTGATTTAAAAATACCAATCGGGACAAGTTCTTCCAATTTAAAAGTATTTTGTAAGGCGTTCCAAGATGATGGCGCAGAGTACATAAAAGCCCTTTTACCAAATTCAGTTTGAACATTTGGAACAGTTAGCAGGATCAAGTCCAGCGATCGAAGAGAGTACCCACCACATTTCTGAACAATAAAAATGCCCTAATAAAAAGGTAGTAAACCCAAAATGGTTTTGTAAATAAAGGTATACCAGTGACTGAGCCTATGAGTGACTAGAGAAGGCCAGCCAACCCTGGTATACAAAGTGCAGTGGTGCGTAAGGGTTTTGCTGTTCAAAATAAATCTCAAAGCGCCATTGTAAAGGGTGTCAATTGATCTCAAACACTGTTGAAATGCATTCCAGGTGAGTACCTCATGAAGCTGGTTGAGAGAATGCCAAGAGTGTGCAAAGCTGTCATCAAGGCAAAGGGTGGCTATTTGAAGAATCTCAAATATAAAATATATTTTGATTTGTTTAACACTTTTTTGGCTACTACATAATTCATAATGTTATTTCATAGTTTTGATGTCTTCACTATTATTCTAAAATGTAGAAAATAGTAAAAATAAAGAAAACCCTTGAATGAGTAGGTGTACTAAAACGTTTGACCGGTAGTGTACATGTTTTGTTAGTAATAAGAGCACAAATGCATGTACCTACACAACGATACAGGCGTCATGCACCTCCCTATCAACTGATACCCATATAGTTGAGCCCTCAGGCTCTTCGGCCCCATCTGCCCTCTTTACAGCCCTCACTCACAATCTTCTGTCACAGTTGTTGTCCCTACCCAGTGCTGTCTCAGACAAGACTATCAGTGTTGAACATGCTATAGCTGTAAAAATGATGCCCTATCTAATCAAACATGGATACCCGGTTTCTGTGGTACCTCTATGTCTGTCTGCAGCAATGAATGTGTGGAATCATCTACTCAATAAAATAATTACAGCATAAAATACTTTATTTTACATTTTGGTTTTATCTCAAAAACCTAGTATCCAGGTTCGATTGAATGGGGTCCTCAGTCAGTTTTGATGGCCCCTTGGTCTATCTTTCAACAGTTTCCTTTTGAAGATTGATTCAGTATTGCCTTCCTTTACGAACTTTGCTATCCGGGATCCTTGGGACTTCCCTACCCCATTGAAGTTGACATTTTTAATGGTTAAGGTAAGGGTTAGGGTTAAGGTTATAGGTAAGGGTTATGGTTAAGGGTAGGGGTTAAGGTTAGGGTATAGGGTAGGGACGTTCCAAGGAGCCTAGAAAGCACAAACCCTTTCCATTACTGACGAGTGTCTCCCTTTGAAGGTCGTACCATATGAAATGCTCACGATAACCAGTAGAGGGCGAGCTAAACTGCCCAGGGAGGTGGACAGAACAAGACTGGAGGTATCATTTGATTTCTGCATGTGATGATAGATACTCGATTGTCTACTTTGTGTGCATGAACGCTACACAAAAACCTAGTGAGGAAAGTACAGAATCCATAGCTCCATATAGCTTCTTGAGAGTTTTTCAATTACCTTATAGGAGCGTAAATGCTAACTACAACATACCCCTTCCCCCTTCCTTCTTTTCTCAACCTCTCTTCTCACTCTAGCGCCACTTAGCCCCAGAAACGTTCTTTGACATCTTTGGGATGGAGATCCAGGAATTTGACAGGCTTCCACTGTGGAAACGCAACAACATGAAAAAGAAGGCCAAGCTCTTCTAGCAGTCAGAGCAGCATGCACTCATCCCATCCCATAAGATAGCAATCTACTCTACCACTGTAACATAGATGTAGGATTTGTTTTGATTTACCCCTTTCCCCCTTTTTTTGACATGTTCAAGGAAGCAATGAAATGGACTCTTTTTACTCTATGCTTCCTCTACGGACTGAATACATAATTAACGAACCAATAGATGCAACAAGGAAATAGAATAAAACCATTTAAGTGTTCAAAAATGAAAAAGAGTGAGAAATAATTATAAATTAGGTCATGTTTTTCTTTTTTTGCCGCTGCGCTTGTTTTTTGTTTTTCGCTTTGCTTTGAATGGAGCTGCTCTTACTTTCTTTCCTTTTTCTTTAATCTCATGGCACCAAATGGAACATGTTCTTCACATGCGAAACTGGAATGTCTGTATATCAGCTTCATAAGTCAATGGTCAGCTTGCCCTCATTTTGGCTGTAACATTTTAGCCCAACGTTGGCGTCAAATCAAATGGCTCACAGTCTTCATCATGGAAAATATTGGGTCTTGCCATTTCTTTATGGCTCTAGTACATAATAAGAGTCAAAATCTTCAAACACTGCTCATGCCAGCTTGCCTTAGCACCTAACCATGTTACTCTCACTGGCATCAGAGTCTGGAAAAGGCATCAATCAAAACAACATAATGTGGTTTCCATATAGATCTGGGTTATATTCATTAGGGCATGCAACATTTTAAAACGTTTTGTAACAGAAAACGGAATTGAGCGTGGACAAGTCCAAGTAGTCCCTCCCTATTTCAGCCTGTTTTCTTCCATTTGATGCCTAAATAAATATGACCCAGGTAGCCTACCCAGGCATCTTGACTCTTCAACAAAACAGTTTATCCTATCAGGCTCCCATGAAAACGACCCAATTTAGTTTTCCGTTGGTTCAATTGGAGAAGCAATTCCTATTTTACTCACAAAAACTCAACAAACACCACCCCAAAAAATACAACATTAAATGTACAAAAAAATAACAACTGTATTTAAAATGACTGTTTTATAAATGAAACCCACACTGCCATTTGTTGTAATGAAATATAAGCAAAAATAAAGCTTTAAATCCCTGTGTATGATGATCCTCGGCTACACCAAAGGTATCACCTGTATTAGTTTATCTCCTCTCAGCTATTAAACTATAATAAACACAGTGTGTGAGGTAGTATGAGGACTCTCCTGTCACGTTTTATGGGACCAATCAGGCATAGTGTACTCCGTTGACTTCCTGGACTTCAGCCAATAAAGAGGCAGACACCCATGGAACTGTCTGTCTGTCTCTCTCAAACACACACATACAGATACACACACACCCAGGCTCATAGAAGGCCTGTAGCTTTAAAGTAGGGTATGAGTCAAAGTATGAATGGAGGAAATACAGTGTTGCTAAAGATGATCTGTGTATCAAACTGGATAGAAAACCTCTGTTAGCTTATAGCCTGCTTACAGCACCTCATACCTTCAACGTAAACATATTATTTACAGTCATTTGCCAGGGATCAATTTACACAAGTTTATTCAATGTCATAAAGTACATATAGGGTTGGTTTCCCGGACACAGATTAATCCCAGTCCTTGACTAAATAGCATGGTCAATGGAGAGCTGTGACATGGATGGATATCACATTGTCGTCTAGTGATTTCCATTGGCAAAGGTTGACCAATCCAAAGCTAGAATAATGGAAAAGGGTTACAACAATGACACTGGAACTTATAAGACAGATGCCTGGTGACCTGCATGGTCTGTCTGGAGTCATTTACAGGATAGTGAGTTGGACAGACAGCTCGAGGTGAATACTTTCCAAGGCAGAGAAAAAGGGGCCCACTGACATAACCATAGAAATAGAATGACTAGAATGTATATTCCCCTCAGACCACAGCAATTTGATAGCACCCTCATGGGTACACCCAATCTGGCTCAATGAACGGGCCATGTCTGTTCTAGTGATTCTATTTATACGGACACAACACTATCCACTATGCTCGGGCACCTGACCTTGTGACACTAGTGAGGCATGGGATTGTTAAAGAGGGCCAGGTGCCTGTGTCTTAAATCACTCTGCTGCTATAGAGGTATGGTATGTATGAGACAGGCCATTCTATAAACAGAGGAAGAGAGACACAAGCAGACAGACACAAGAGCTGGACGTGAATGAGAGTAGTCTATACTGATTTAAGACTAACTGACACAGGACTAAAAGTCTTTGGCTTATTACAACTTCGAGCTCTTCGTCATTGGTATAACTGATCATCTCGCTTAGAGTAAGACCATGGAGATGAAGACCCAGGATCAGGTGTGTGCTACTGTGCTTCAAAAGAGAGAATTTGGTGGAATCAATCTTGGCTCTTTTTTTTTGTATTTCTGAAACCTTCTCTCCCCAGGAGATGCTGTTGAAGCACCAGGAATGTCTGAAGAGGCAAAGAGAAGCTGTGAAGTTCAGAATGAAAAAATTAAGCACAAAGCAAACTGAAATCACTGTAAGTAAACTAACAGCATGGGGATTAATCTGTGTGAACAGAGGTCACATGCATCACAATACCATGTCAGTCATATTAAATGCACACATGAGTGTTCCAGTCAAATTATATTTGGTAACACTTCCTTTTAACAAGTATGTAACAAGTATTGTAATTAATTGTAATAATACATAGTTAACCTGTAATAACAACATGTAACTGGTGGTAAAGCAGTCTGTAATTACAGAGGTGTAACAATGAATGCTTGTTACCATGCTTGTTACAAATCTTAACGTTTCCGATAGCATCCCAATCAAATATCCCAAAGCACTATATTTCAGCCTGCATAAACCATGTGATAAGTTAGCTAATTTAGTCTGTAGGCCCAATGGCAAAAACGAGATCACATTACTTTCAATTGTTAAGTCAATTAATGGTGTATTTGACAATCGGTCAATTATTTTAACCATCAATTAAACATTTTTAGACTCATGAATAAACAGTTATGGTTAAAATTGTGAGTCATTCGTGCTTGACAAATTGAAAGCCTATTAAGGTTGGCTGAATAAGGGTTTATAAATGCACTTAAAACGACAAACTTTTATTTCATCATGTAACCTTGTAAGGGTTTCACTGTTGAGGAACATTTTCACTTTTGGATGGGATACATTGGTGCAATTATTTATTTATACCAGGAATTAAGGCATCATGTCAAGATCTACCCATCTGTGCAACATGCTTGAAATAACGACAAATGGGTTGAGAAAAAGGTCATGCCGCGTTCAAAACCACAGGCAACTTGGAAATCTCAGACTTCCATGCTTAACGAAACTCGGAACTCTGAAAAAAAACAAGCTCAAACTGGGAAAAATCTGTTTGAACGGTTATCCAACTCGGAATTTGAAGTTGGAAACTCTGGCATCTTTCAAGAGCTCTGACTTTCTGAATTGAAGATCACTGACGTCATGATGAGAACATAGTTCCCAGTTCTCTTGAAAGTATCATCAGTGCGCATAGTCAACAGCAGTGTTGGCTGTGCTAGCTAGTTAACTGTAGCTAGCTAATGGTAGCTTCTCTAGGCTATTTAGCTAGCTAGTTACCATCTACAGAATAGACCTTCAATGCAACCTGTTGAGTTTTTTGGGATTAGCTAGCTCGCTAGCTAGTTTTCTAACCTTGACTAGCTAGCTACCTAAATCTGGGAAATAGCTATGCTATGGTCGCTACTCACCAGCTAACTAGCTAGCTAACGTTAGCTGGGTTCAATGGTCTAATCTTCCTTGAACATTGTTCTCAGGGTATCGGTACCCCAAGGGTATTACGTGAGACACACCCAGCATGTTAACGTTAGTTAGTCACACTATGAGTAACGTAAAGTCCTTTTCACCAGATCTGTCCAACTTATCACCTCTAAAATGTAAATGAAACACTATAAAGAGTTTATATAATGTGTCATTATACATACCTATTTGAAGGTTTGTGTCGAATTTAAATAGGGTTTTTAGGGCGGCAATAAAGTTATCTTCAGAAGTAAACAGCGACTGTCACGGCTTTTGAGAGTCATGATGGCTTGCAGTGATGACAGAAAAAATGTATGCATTCAGTTGTACAATTGACTAGGTATCCCCCTTACCCTGTCCCTTTCTTATTTTTAAAACTGCGAGAGAAGCACTACACCTGGTGGAGAGAGGCTGTATGACACAGAATGAGTTGCATTATGCGTGCTGTACGTTACGTCATAATTTAACGTACAGCGTCGGAGGGGTCAGCTCTCAACTTTTCTCCAATACTATCGGGCCTTTTACCATGTCATTCAATGCTTGAATGGAAATGTAGTTCACACCCCAGATTTTGATGCCAACACAGTCGCTACCGTCCCATTAGTTTTCATTGCAGCCTCGCTTGAATGCCGCGGTTGCGCAAATTTGTACGGAATGGGGTTAGTCAACAGTAGCTAAACACTAGCTAATTTATTAGTGTTAATAAACACTTATTGCTAGCTGGATAACACAAAACTAGCTAGGCACAAGGCGAGACCCAGATGCAGACACAGGAGGCAGATGGTTGAAGTCTTTAATAATCCAAAGAAGTAGGCAAGAGAATGGTCGTGGACAGGCAAAAAGGTCAAAACCAGATCAGTCCAGGAGGTACAGAGTAGCAGACAGGCTCGTGGTCAAGGCAGGCAGAATGGTCAGGCAGGTGGGTACAGAGTCCAGAAACAGGCAAGGGTCAAAACCGGGAAGACTAGAAAAAAGAGAATAGCAAAATGGAGTACGGGAAAACATGCTGGTTGACTTGACTAAACATACAAGACAAACTGGGACAGAGAGACAGGAAACGCAGGGGTAAACACACTGGGGAAAATAATCCACACCTGGAGGGGGTGGAGACAATCACAGGAACAGGTTAAACAGATCAGGGCATGACAGCTAGGTAGCAGGCCTAAACTATAGAAATCATGATATGTATTCATAACTAGTATAGTGTAATGTAAATTGTCATAGCTACATTCTTCATATCTACCGTAGATTCCCACAAGGTCTCAGACTCCAGGATGTGAAAATACTGACAAGAAAGAAACAGATAAAGACAGAGACAGAGAAATTAGATTTCCATTGTTACTTGCAATGTTAAAAAGGAAAAAAACAAACATATTTTTCTAAATGAGCTAAATAGGCTACTACTAGGCCTATATCTTTGTTTAATCTAATTAATCAAATTATTAATCTAAAATGAAAAATGTACGTTATTTTGTAAGAAATGTAAGGTCTTTTTACATTTTGATAATGAGTAGTCAGTAATTATATATATAGAAATTGCTTATACGTAAATACTAAAGTTACACTTATCTTTATATAGCTAAATCCTATGTTACAACTAGCGACGACCTTGTACCTATACAGATATTACATCCAGTTGAAGTCGGAAGTTTACATACACTTAGGCTGAAGTCATTAAAACTTGTTTTTCAACCACTCCACAAATTTCTTGTTAACCAACTATAGTGTTGGCAAGTCGGTTAGGACATCTATGTCAGGTCGGTGTGTAGCTGGTGCATAAAGTCAGGCGCAGGAGAGCAGAGATGAGTGAACAACGTAGTTTACTAAGACGGCACAAAGTAAATTTACAACGTGCCCAAAATAACGGTATCCATAAACCACGGGCGAAAATACCAGCCGGAAAGGTACGGACAAAGAACAATCACGCACACAAACATGGGGGAACCAGAGGGTTAAATACATGAACAAGTAATTGGGGAATGAAAACCAGGTGTGTGGAAAACAAAGACAAAACAAATGGAAAATTAAAAGCGGATCGGCAATGGCTATAAGACCGGTGACGTCGACCGCCGAACGCCGCCCGAACAAGGAGAGGGACCGACTTCGGCGGAAGTCATGACAATCTACATAATTTTTCAAAAAAATTGTTTACAGACAGCTTGTTTCACTTATAATTCACTGGGTGGGGTGGGGACAATGCAAATAGTCCGGGTAGCCATGTGATTAACTATTCAAGAGTCTTATGGCTTGGGGGTAGAAGCTGTTAAGAAGCCTTTTTAACCTAGACTTGGCACTCCGGTACCGCTTGTCATGTGGTAGCAGAGAGAACAGTCTATGACTAGGGTGGCTTGGCCTCAGTGATGTACTGGGCCAAACGCACTACCCTCTGTATTGCCTTGCGGTCGGAGGCTGAGCAGTTGCCATACCAGGTGGTGATGCAACCAGTCAGGATGCTCTCGATGGTGCAGCTGTAGAACTTCACGACTGTCTTGGTGTGTTTGGACCATGATAGTTTGTTGGTTATGTGGACACCAAGGAACTTGAAGCTGCTCCAATACAGCCCCGTCAATGAGAATATGGGGCGTACTCTGTCTTCCTTTTTCTGTAATCCACAATCATCTCCTTTGTTGTTGTTGTCCTGGCCCCACACTACCAGGTCTCTGACCACCCCGCTATAGGCTGTCTCATCGTTGTCAGTGATCAGGCCTACCAATTTTGTGTTGTCGGCAAACTTAATGATGGTTTTGGAGTTGTGCTTGGCCATGCAGTCATGGGTAAACAGGGAGTACAAGAGGGGACTGAGCACTCACCCCTGAGGGGCCCTTGTGTTGAGGATCAGCATGACAGATGTGTTGTTACCTACCCTTACCACCATTGGGCGGCCCGTCAGGAAGTCCAGAATCCAGTTGTAGAGGGAGGTGTTTAGTCCCAGAGTTCTTAGTTTAATGATGAGCTTTGAGGGCACTATGGTTTTGAACGCTGAGCTGTAGTGAATGAATAGCATTCTCACGTAGGTGTTCCTTTTGTCTTGGTGGAAAAGGGCAGTGTGGAGTGCAATAGAGATTGCATCATCTGTGGATCTGTTGGGGCGGTATGCAAATCGGAGTGGGTCTAGGGTTTCTGGGATAATAGTGTTGATGTGAGCCATGACCAGCCTTTCAAAGCACTTCATGGCTACAGACATGAGTGCTATGCGTCGGTAGTCATTTAGGCAGGTTACCTTGGTGTTCTTTGGCACAGGGACTATGGTGGTCTGCCAGTTGGTCAGCGCATGCTCGGAGTACACGTCCTGGTAATCCGTCTGGCCCTGTGGCCTTGTGAATGACCTGTTTAAAAGTCTTACTCACATCGGCTACGGAGGGCGTGATCACACAGTCATCCGGAACAGCTGATGCTCTCATGCATGCTTCAGTGTTGCTTGCCTCGAAGCGAGCATAGAAGTTATTTAGCTCATCTGGTAGGCTCGTGTCACTGGGCAGCTCGCGGCTGTGCTTCCCTTTGTAGGCTGTAATAGTTTGCAAGCCCTGCCACATCCGACGAGCGTCAGAGCCGGTGTTAGTACAATTCAATCTTAGTCCTGTATTGACGCTTTGCCTGTTTGATGGTTCGTCGGAGGGCAAAGTGGGAATTCTTATAAGCGCCTGGGTTAGAGTTGCGCTTCTTGAAAGCAGCAGCTCTATCCCTTAGCTCAGTGTGGATGTTGCCTGTAATCCATGACTTCTGATTGGGGTATGTACGTACGGTCACTGTGGGGACGATGTTATCGATGCACGTATTGATGAAGCCAGTGACTGATCTGGTGTACTCCTCAATGCCTGAAAATAAAGGAGAGCTGCACACTCTAGGAGCTCAGATGCAAAAATGTAATGTCCAACTTTTCAACAGGCAAGCTGTCTTCATCAGGGTATAATCACAAACACTGCGGGGTGACTCGTTTATATATTGTCAAAAGATACACACAGGTGTCTGTAATCATGGCCAAGTGTGGCTTAATATCATTGGTTAATTCTCAAATATTAAAATGCCATACAAAGAATATACAATAAACAAATGGATAACATACGATCATAGATTCAATTTAGCCTACATAAGCCTACAAACAATTACAATGGCAAAGTCACAAGAATCACAAGAATGTCTTCAGATCAAAGTCTACGTTGAGACCGAAGTGAGCAAGGGTCTTTAAATTAAAGATCCAGGCAGCCTCTCGTTTTAACAATACATTTTCGAGGTCACCCCCTCTCCTAGGGAGGGTGACATGTTCAATGCCAATATAACGCAGAGACGAAATCGAGTGGTTTGCTTCCAAAAAGTAGGCCGCAACTGGGTAAGTCGAGTTTTTGCACCTAATGGTGCTACGATGCTCTGAGATAAGTACTTTTAATTTGCGCTTTGTTTTACCCACATATTTTTTACCAAAAGGACAAGTTATAAGATAAATAACTGCCTTAGTGGAGCACGTGATAACACCTTTGATTGGGATCTGTTTCCCTGGTGTTTGAAGGATCTACATTTATAAGTGCCGTTGCATTGAGCACAGCCATTAGGGGCACAAATAGACGTTGTTCAGGAATATCTTGGGGTGGTAAATCAGAGTTTACCAACTGGTCTCTGAGATTTCTGCCCCGGGAGAATACGACCAAGGGAAGGTCCGAAAACACATTACCGAGATTTTAGAATGTGCCAATGTTTGTGAACGTTTCCCTTAATTTGTTCAGAGGACTTTGAATAGCGGGTAGTTAGAACGCAAGAACGCTTCTTTTTGCAAGACTGACCTTGAAAAAGGTCATGTCTCGTTTTGTTTTGAATTTTCTCAATGGCAATATTAATCTGATCATTTTTGTACCCCCTCTCCTTGAATTTTCTTTGCGTCTCAGCCATTTTTCTGTCGATATCTGATTGCTTTTTGCTAATTATTTTGATTCGACAGAATTGGCTGTAGGGCAAACTTTTTAAAGGAAATTGGGTGACAACAGTCAGCCCTCAACAAACTGTTACGATCAGTAGGTTTCCTGTTACGATCAGTAGGTTTCCTGTAAAGATCAGTGTATAGAACATTATTTTCACACGAGATCAGAAGATCAAGAAAACTGATTTGACGTGTATCAGATTGCATAGTAAATCTCAAATGTTCAGAACAGGAGTTAAGAAAAGCATAAAACGCCTGGAGCTGTTTTGCATCACCCCTCCATAGAACAAAAATATCATAAATATACCGTTTCCCAATAATGATGTTAGGCAAGAAAACATTTTTGAGAGGATTGAAAATAGACTGTTTCTTCATATAACCCACATACAAATTATCATAGTTAGGAGCCATGGGGGATCCCATAGCAGTACCCTTCGTCTGAATAAAGAAATCATTTAGAAACATGAAGTAGTTGTGTGTGAGTACTATTTCAGCCAGTTATAATGCAGGCACTGGAAGGTAGTTCATTAGGGTCACGTTGCAGAAGAAAATGTTCCATAGCTTCAATACCGCCCTCGTGTGGAATATTTGTGTATAACGACTCAACATCAAAAGTAACTAACAAGGTATTCTCAGGGAGAGGATCAAGAGATTCAATGATAGAGATCATACTGCTGGTGTCCTTTACAAAGGAGGGGAGCTGTTCTGAGATCATACTGCTGGTGTCCTTTACAAAGGAGGGGAGCTGTTCTGAGATCATACTGCTGGTGTCCTTTACAAAGGAGGGGAGCTGTTCTGAGATCATACTGCTGGTGTCCTTTACAAAGGAGGGGAGCTGTTCTGAGATCATACTGCTGGTGTCCTTTACAAAGGAGGGGAGCTGTTCTGAGACCATACTGCTGGTGTCCNAGGGTCACGTTGCAGAAGAAAATGTTCCATAGCTTCAATACCGCCCTCGTGTGGAATATTTGTGTATAACGACTCAACATCAAAAGTAACTAACAAGGTATTCTCAGGGAGAGGATCAAGAGATTCAATGATAGAGATCATACTGCTGGTGTCCTTTACAAAGGAGGGGAGCTGTTCTGAGATCATACTGCTGGTGTCCTTTACAAAGGAGGGGAGCTGTTCTGAGATCATACTGCTGGTGTCCTTTACAAAGGAGGGGAGCTGTTCTGAGATCATACTGCTGGTGTCCTTTACAAAGGAGGGGAGCTGTTCTGCGAATGGTCTAATAAAATAGTCAACAAAAGTAGATAGAGGGGCTGTTACTGCATCAATGCCCGCTACAATAGGGGCCGTTACTGCATCAATGCCCACTACAATAGGGCGCCCTGGAGGTTTTACAACATTCTTGTGTAATTTCGGCAAAGTATAGAAAGTGGCAATTAAAGGGTGTTGAATAGCCAAAACGTCGTGTTCTTTTTTGGTTATCTGACCAGAACTTAAATACCCATCTAGGACAGTAAAGATAGTGTTCTGAAATTGGGAAGTAGGGTCACTTCTGAGTTTCTTGTAAAAGGTGTTCTCAAGCAGTTGTCTATGACACTCATTTACATAAGCTGTCCTATCCATGAGTACAACCGACCCACCCTTATCAGCAGGGCGGGTAAGGACTGACGTATCGGATTGTAAATCAAGCAAAGCTTGTTTTTCATCCTTAGGTAAATTATGGAAAGATATGTACTCCTGTTTGTTCTTAAAGAGATGAACAACCTCTTTTTCAACAAGTCTGCAATATGTCTCGATAGAGTGATTGTGATTGGCTGGAGGTATAAAATAACTCTTGCTTCTAAAAGGAGTCGGAGTATGTGCAGGTGAGTAACCTACTGGTTCAATAGAAATATAAGGATTAGGGGAGCTAAAGTATTCCCTTAAATGGATGTTTCTCCTCAATGCCATCAGAAGAATCCCGGGAACATATTCCAGTCTGTGCTAGCAAAACAGTCCTATAGCTTAGCGGACAATTCTTTCGACCTCATGGCTTGATTTTTGCTCTGACATGCACTGTCTACTGTAGGACCTTATATAGACAGGTGTGTGCCTTTCCAAATCATGTACAATCAATTGAATTTACGACAGGTGGACTCCAATCAAGTTGTAGAAACATCTCAAGGATGATCAATGGGAACAGGATGCACCTGAGCTCAATTTCGAGTCTCATAGCAAAGGCTCTGAATACTTATGTGAATAGGGTATTTTTGTATTTCATTTTTATAAATTTGTAGACATTTTTTAAAACCTGTTTTTCGCTTTGTCATTATGGAGTATTGTGTGTAGATTGATGAGGAAATACATGTATTTAATACATTTTAGAATAAGGCTGTAACGTAGCAAAATGTGGGAAAAGTCAAGGGGTCTGAATACTGAATACCGAATGCACTGTAAAGTACGCATCATTTACAAATAAGTACCCCTCAAGATACACTTAATTTTAGCTAGCTAAATCCTCTGTAACACCTAGTAATTGCATTGTACTTTTACATGTACTTGTGTGTTCATTCTTCCACTTGAGGATGACACCCGTAGATCACATTCAGTGAGGTTGACCTATATCTTATGTGTTTTGTAAACTCAACCAAGTTAACCCAGATGGTACACTTTTTGGGGGCAAGTGCTAGTAACAATTTTGAGTGGACTATTTTGAAGAGTGTGCATTCACAGATAGGAAATCAGAGTTGATGTAATCTCGGGACACCCAGCGCATGTGTCCACAAGAGATTATACCCTTGTGATAGTTATTACTGAATCGGATGAAGCTGAGAAGAAACAAAACACTGGTGAAAACTTGACCATTTGTAACAAGCATTGTAACAAGCATTCGTTGTTACACCTCTGTAATTACAGAATGCAATTAACACCTGTTCATATTACAGTGTAACTGTGAGCTATTACAATTAACTTAAATGCTTGTCACAGTGTAACTACCCACGTAATTACACTGTAATAAGGATCCCTTAAAACGAAGTGTTGCTTTATATTTCTGTGGTCACATCTCATATCTATATTTCTATGGTGTCTATTTGTGCTGAAAAACTCTCAAAACATGGTAGCATATGAAGCTTTAAGATGGGATATGTTGCAATGACTTTCACACCGATTGAGTCTGTGTCACCCAACCAGAAAAAGTCATCAGCAATGAGGGAGAGTATAAGGAAGAAGTATGAGGACATCCAGAGGGTTCTGGATGAGGACCTGGGGATGACTCTAACCCACCTGGAGATGGAGGAGAGAGCTGCAGTCACAGCCCTGGAGGACCTGATGGAGAAGAACTGCACCATCATTCAGGAGATAGAGCAGGATCTGGCCAGGCTCACAGCTGAGCTGGCCCAGAAGGACATTCTACTGCCTTATTCAATGGTGACTTGGCTCTATAGTTCTATTTAACATGAACTCATTCAATGGATATTGATGATGGATGTAACTATGATATGTAGAAATTGTGAACTGCCTATTCATTGTCACTGTCTCTATTTCCTCCCCCTCCAGGACACTGAGATAGTTGGCAGGTATGTCATTTGATCCAGATAAATGTTTTGTTTCTTTTACCACATGCAAATCAGATAAAACATTTTTTTTAAGAAAACATGTTATTGACAAATATGTTTTCAGTCATCATTATTGATCATGAACTGTCACTGTTCATGTGATGGCTCCTGCAGTAAATATTGATGTCTGTCCTCTCTCACCCAGAGTGATGGATCTGCTGAGCAGGACAGATCCCAGCAAAGTGAACTTGGATGAGCCTAAAGCTGACCAGATCCTCAGCCTCACCAACAACATGCTGCTACTCATACGTTCCCAGACCCCCATCACCAAGAGACTCATCAAGAGCTGTGAGTTCCCTTAGTATTCCATGATGTCTTTTCATTTTTAATGATTTCATTCTCAAGATGTGATGTCAATTACAACTGGAAGCGAGATAGGCAGGTCCTTTTTTTACACCCAGAGGTCTGTCAGAATTATTTAATTATAGATACATTTGTTACATCTATAATGTATGTGTGGGTAAGCCATTTTAACATGCAGCTGGTTTTTGTACCTAAAAATGCAATCTCAATTGTACTTCACACTGCCCTCTCCCACCTGGACAAGAGGGGAAATAACTATGTTAGAATGCTGTCACACCATAGTTCCCTCCAAGCTCATCACCAAGCTGGGGACCCTGGGACTGAACACCTCCCTCTGAAACTGGATCCTGGATTTCCTGAAGAGTCACCCTCAGGTGGAGAGGGTAGGCAACAGTGTCAGTAAGACCAAGAAGTCAGTAAGACCAAGAAGCTGATTGTGGACTACAGGAGAAAGAGGGGAGAGCACATCCCCATACACATTGACAGGGCTGGTCAAGAGCTTCAAGTTCCTTGGTGTCCACATCACTAAGGACTTAACATGGTCCACACACACTCGCACAGTCAAGAAGAGGGCACAACAGGCTGAAAAGATTTGGCATGGGCCCTCAGATCCCCAAAAGGTTCTACAGCTGCACCATCAAGAGTGTCTTGACTGGCTGCATCACAGCTTGGTATGTCAAGTGCACCGCCATCGACCGCAAAGCGCTACAGAGAGTGGTGCGGACAGCCCAGTACATCACTGGGGCCGAGCTCCCACTAGGTGCCCTTCTTTGCGAGGCATTGGAAAGCCTGGTCTTTGTGGTTGAATCTGTGTTTGAAATTCACTGCTTAACCTTAAATATAATTAATTGTATGTGTGGGGTACAGAGATGAGGTCGTCATTCAAAAATCATGTTAAACACTATTATTGCACACAGAGTGAGTCCATGCAACTTATGTGACTTGTTGAGTAAATTTTTACTCCAGAACTTATTTAGGCTTGCCCTAACATTTCAGCTTTTAATTTTCTACATTTCTAAAAACATAATTCCACTTTGACATAACGAGGTATTGTGTGTAGGCCAGTGACACAAAATCTAATCTATTTTCAATTCCGGCTGTAACACAATAAAATGTGGAAAAAGTCAAGGGGTCTGAATACTTTCTGAAGGCACTATACATATCTACCTCAAATACCTCGTAACCTTGCACATTGATCTAGTACAGGTAGTCCCTGTATATACAGTTGAAGTCGGAAGTTTACATACACTTAGGTTGGAGTCATTAAAACTCATTTTCAACCACTCCACAAATTTCTTGTTAACAAACTATAGTTTTGGCAAGTCGGTTAGGACATCTACTTTGTGCATGACACAAGTCATTTTAAAAAAAAATGTTTACAGACAGATTATTTCACTTAAAATCCACTGTATCACAATTCCAGTGGGTCAGAAGTTTACATACACTAAGTTGACTGTGCCTTTAAACAGCTTGGAAAATTCCAGAAAATGATGTCATGGCTTTAGAAGCTTCTGATAGGCTAATTGACATAATTTGAGTCAATTGGAGATGTACCTGTGGATGTATTTGAAGGCCTACCTTCAACCTCAGTGCCTCTTTGCTTTACATCATGGGAAAATCAAAAGAAATCAGCCAAGACCTCCACAAGTCTGGTTCATCGTTGGGAGCAATTTCCAAACGCCTGAAGGTACCACGTTCATCTGTACAAACAATATTATGCAAGTATAAACACCATGGGACCACGCAGCCGTCATAGCGCTCAGGAAGGAGACGCGTCCAAGAACAACAGCAATCCAAGAACAACAGCGAAGGACCTTGTGAAGATGCTGGAGGAAACAGGTACAAAAGTATCTATGTCCACAGTAAAATGAGTCCTATATTGACAACCTGAAAGGCCACTCAGCAAGGAAGAAGCCACTGCTCCAAAACCGCCATAAAAAAGCCAGACTCCGGTTTGCAACCGCACATGGGGACAAAGATTGTACTTTTTTGAGAAATGTCCTCTGGTCTGATGAAACAAAAATAGAACTGTTTGGCCATAAAGACCATCATTATGTTTGGAGGAAAAAGGGGGAGGCTTGCAAGCCAAAGAGCACCATCCCAACCACGAAGCACAGGGGTGGCAGCATCATGTTGTGGGGGTGCTTTGCTGCAGGAGGGACTGGTGCACTTCACAAAATAGATGGCATCATGAAAAAGGAAAATGATGTGGATTTATTGAAGCAACATCTCAAGACATCCGTCAGGAAGTTAAAGCTTGGTCGTAAATGGGTTTTCTAAATGGACAATGACCACAAACATACTTCCAAAGTTGTGGAAAAATGACTTAAGGACAACAAAGTCAAGGTATTGGAGTGGCCATCACAAAGCCCTGACCTCAATCCTATAGAAAATGTGTGGGCAGAACTGAAAAAGTGTATGCGAGCAAGGAGGCCTACGAACCTGACTCAGTTACACCAGCTCTGTCAGGAGGAATGGGACAAAATTCACCCAACTTATTGTGGGAAGCTTGTGGAAGGCTACCTGAAATGTTTGACCCAAGTTAAACAATTTTAAGGCATTGCTACCAAATACTAATTGAGTGTATGTAAACTTCTGACCCACTGGGAATGTGATGAAAGAAGTAAATGCTGAAATAAATAATTCTCTCTACTATTATTCTGACATTTCACATTCTTAAGTTAAAGTGGTGATCCTAACTGACCTAAGTCAGGGAATTTTTGCCAGGAATTGTAAAAAAAATTGTAAAAAAAAACATGTATTTGGCTAAGGTGTATGTAAAACTTCCGACTTCAACTGTAGATGTCACGGTTTTCTGGTGGAGCGGACCAAGACGCAGTGAGGGTTCCAGTATACATACTTTATTTAAAGTGCAAACTGGGGAAAAAAACAATGAAACAAACCGTCATGCAGGTGTGGCACACCCAGGTACACACAAAAATGCAAACAATAACCCACCAGGCAAGTGGGGAAGGGAATCAACTTAAATAGGATTCCCAATTAGAGACAACGACTAACAGCTGCCTCTAATTGGGAACCCAAACCAACCAACATAGAAATATAAACATAGAACATTAACACACCTCTGATCACGTCCTGACCAAAAACACCAATGAGCAGCCAAAAGGGCTATCTATGGCCAGGACGTGACAGTAGATCCATTCAACTATTTTTCTTTTAATTATTATTTTTAAACTCTGCATCGATGGGAAGGGCTAGTAAGCAAGCATTTCACTGTAAAGTCTACACACGTTGTATTCGGCGCATGTGACAAATAAAATCTGATTTGATTAAAAAAAAAACTGTGATTTCAAGTTTTTATCAGCACAAAGCGGTTATGGCTTGCCACACTCAGACAGTGATAATATTTTCTTTTAAATATAGTCATTTCTCATTGTAAAAATACACATCTGTCCCCAGATTCCACAGAGGTTTCCCTGGACCCAGAGACAGCGCACCCCAAGCTGATCATCTCCCCACGTGGTGACAGTGCCACCTACACAGACACCTGGCAGGAACTACCAGATCTCCCGGGCCGCTTTGACACCACCCTCAACGTGATCAGCCTGCAGGGCTTCAGCTCTGGGCGTCACTACTGGGAGTTAGACGTGGCTGGTAAGACGTACTGGGAGCTGGGCCTCACCTACCCCACCATCTCCCGCAAGGGCCGCGCTGAGGACTGCTGGCTGGGCCGCGGCTCTGACTCCTGGGCCGTGGAGTTCTTTGATGGGGAGTACACAGCCTGGCACAGTGGGGTGCCCCACCAGTTGCCTGTCACAAAACACTTCAGCCGTATTGGGGTCCTATGTAGTTTCCCAGCGGGCCTGGTGTCTTTCCTGGGGGCGGACAGCATGACCCCTCTGTTCTCGTTCTGCGCAGGGGCGTTCAGGGACTGTCTCCACCTGGCGTTGTGCTCAGGTCATGATCACAATGGTACAAACACCAAACCCATTGTGATCTGTAACGCAACTCCACCTCCTAGTGCTTTCCAGAATGATTCCTCCTAGTGATTTCCAGAATGCTCAGGAGTGCTGACTCTGCTCCTTGTGATGCTCCTACTGACTCTTAAAGGCTTTATCATTGGATCATCAGCATTTAGTCAGCGATGTTATTTGACAATTTCTCATGTTGCTGCTCTTTTATCTATTCAAGTACTTAAATATGCATTCTGTAATCTATTAATGATTGTATTTAAGGTGCTGTTTCTAAGTAGAAGGGGAGGATCAAGATCCTTTTAAATTGATTGTGGTTCCAGTTTTAGAGACGTCCATATCTTTCTAACAAAAGTATTAGTGGTTTTAGCTATCAAATATATATATATTTTTGCTGCTCTGTAAACCAGCCAGGGCCACAGAAGGAAGATTTGGCCTAAAATACACTTCATGCCCCTGGAGAGTAGCCTACACAGCTAACATGTGATGTGAATCCAAAGTCTACACTCAAACAAAAAACAATCTCTTTTTGTAAATAGGATCTCTGAGCTCCAATGGTAATATCCAATAGTAGATGATTAGTCTTATGTGCTTATTATATTTTCACAAACAAATCTAGTTCAGTGGTGCCTGCATTGAAGAATCACTTACCGTTAGAGTTGCATATAATGTTTATGTTTGTTTATTATATGTGTTTTAAGGTAAGCTCTCTTTAAATGAAAAATCAACTCAACTCTGACTGACACCCCCTTAGTCAATAGAACAGTAGTGTGCGGTGAGAGACCTAGATGCCAAAGCACTCTGTACATACAAAGGTTAGTCTTCCCACACAAATGGTTGGGAAATTATGTGGGTGATCTGACAGAACTACTCTTCTAGCCGCACACAATCACTGCCATCATGAACTCCAAGCCTCTTTTCCTCTGCCTCTTCCTTGTATTGCTCATTCTACCTGTTCAAGTAGGTATTCTACTCATTTGATTTTCTTTCGCAGTAAATATCAGGAATAAAAGGGTGATAGACTCAGTTGCAAGTTTAGAGTAAATGCCTGTCGAATGTGTTTGCTCTCCCTTACAAAATTTTTCCAGTTGTTTAATTGTTTATTTTGTTGTGTTCAATAAAATCTAAAAGATGTGTTGTCAATATAATTCCTAGATAAAATTATTGTTGACAAGTTTTGCAGTTTGGTAAATATCGCATGAGTGCTGGCATTAGGCCTACTGTTGCACTGGTAAAATACAAATGTAGTAAATACTACTACTGTCCATAATGTTACTTGGTTGAAAGAAGAATGATGACATATTTTATTCAGTTACGTAAACAAGAGAAGCATGGAAAACATCCAAAACAGGAAAAACACAACAAAAAACCTGAAAGAAAGTACAGAAGACATGAGGATATTCTGAAGGGTAAGCACTTTACCCCATTTATTCATAATGCACAATAGTGTAGGCTTTCACAATATGCTTTCACACACACGCACACACACAGACATAGAGAGAGAGGGGGAGAGAGAGAGGGAGAGCTAGACCATGTAACACTACAATATTTGACAGTGTATCTCCGCTCTAGACCCATTCTTTGAGATCGTAGATGAACCAGGTGAGGACGATATTGATGAACCTGACTGGCTTTATGAACTCCAAGAACCAGATGGTGAGATATGAAGAAGAAATTGTCTTATGACATGCACTACACCGTAAAGCCTTTCCTGCTGTTTTTACCGTAATTTAAAGGCAGCCAGTTGCCTGAAATTTACTGTAAAAAAAGGTACAGTATGTTACCGTACTGTATTTTACAGTATCCAAAACTGATATTGTGATATTTTATATAGTTGTTTTTATGCTAACTTGCAGGCAACTGGCTGCCTGTAAGTTACCATAAAACAACTGCACAGTGCATTACTGTAGTCTTTTTACAGTAATTGTAATGAATAAATGAACAAATTAAAATCATTGAGAGGAGATGGGGTTTGCATTTTACAGTATTTTACTGTAATTGTATGCGATTGGTCATGTGTTTACATATTACAGCATATCAATGAATGCCAGTTTGGAAGTCTTGTTCGGTCTTTCCTATCAATTGCACTTCTAGAGGACTAAACGAAGGCTTCCAAACTAGCAGTGAATACATGGCAAAACAGACCATAGGACATGCCAAATACTCAACCTTTAAAGGTTTGAGACTTGCTGCCACTCCGATCTTTCCCCTATTCACATTTAATTGTTGGAGCACTACTACCACACATCAGTGAAATTGGTACAGCAGTTAAGGTGGCACAAATTTAGCCTCTTACAAAGTACGCTACAGAATATGTTCATGAGCCAGAAAAACTATACCATGCAACCACTAGTGGTCAAAGGATGTTTGGCACTCCAAAAATACGTTACGGTACTGTATTATGTGGGGTGGAATTACAGTACCATTCAAAATACAGGAATTCTTTCCCGGCCCACAATATTTTCCCACAATGCACAATAATTTACAGTATGCTGCAGTATAATGCTTCAAACTATTTTACTGTTGATAAATGTACAAATTTACCGTACTGTATGAATTCAATGTTTTTATTACTCTGTAATATTCGGTGTAATTAAAGTAGTAAATCATATAAATGTTGTATACACTCTGTTTGGTTGGTTCACTTCAGACCTTGATGTCTCTCAATCCTATCTCTCAGAATTGTTTGAAAAAGTTGCAAGTTGCCAATCCAATAATGCTGTGCTGTTACAGTAATGTAACTGTTGAACCAACATTTCTTTGGAATTTACAGTATAATTCACTGTTTACGCCTAGAATCCCCCAGAGTGCATTGCCATTTACACCAATTTACTGTAAATAATTAATATGTTCCTTTACTGTTTTATTGTATAATACTGTCAAAACAACAACAAAGTTTTACACTGTAGATATGTCATATGACATACAATTGTGAGGACACAAGAAGACGCTAAGGTCTATACTGACTGAGTCTAAAGTCGATGCTGAGTCTAAATCAATCCCTGTTTGAAACTGCTCATGTTAAAGTCTTCCTCCTCCCCTTGTCTTGTTCATATTGCAGGCCAATGCAACCCAAACCCTTGCCTCAACAACGGTGTGTGTGAGGAGAAGGGAAAGAGAAGGTTCAAATGTGACTGCCCCAAGCCATTCAAGGGCAAGAAGTGCCAGAAAGGTAGAAAAGGGGAAAGAGGCTACATAAATTGAAAACGCTTTGTACTTTAGTGCTTGGCATGTATAGTAGATTTTAAATAGTTTTTACACCAAAATGATTTACGACAAAGATTATGCTACATTTGCCTTGCCACCACATTACGGATACAATCAGATGTAGTGAGAAATAAACTGATGTGAATCTGACTTGTTGTTACAGGGCCCAAAAGGTGTAAGAGGGGCATATGTGGTCGTGGCGAGTGTGTGTTGACTTCTAAACCACCTTTCTACGCGTGCAAGTGCAAGCAGCCCTTCCTGCCCCCAGACTGCAAATCACGTGAGAGCCCTCCTGACCTCTTGCCTCTGAAGTGAATGATGAGTGTCCTCACAAATTAATCAAATTATTATCCTCTTTCATTTTTTGGTAATGTGAGAAAATAGCAATGTATACTATGGAATTTCTTGGTCATTTTTAGCTAAGTATGATGTTTCTGTAATCACATTTTTCTTCCAGTTGCGGTGTGTCAGCCTAACCCTTGTAAGAATGGAGGCTTGTGCGTCAAGGACGGCATGGACTTTGACTGCCTCTGCAAAGAAGGATTTAGTGGACGTTTCTGTAATGTTGGTAAATAAATACAGTACATTCCAGCTCTTCAGTCAGGGAATAGATTTGGGTTCACTTCCATTTCAGGAACTAAACCAACATTTGTTGAAGAAAAATGGAATTGGAATATCAGTTTACTGAATTGACAGAATTTAAATGGAGTGGTTGAACCGTTCCTGATATACTGACTGGATGTAAATGTCATAATCTTGACTAGGCCCAGATGACTGTTACAAGTTCAAGGATGATGGGGAGTCGTATCGCGGCAACATGAGTGAGACAGATTATGGAGAGGAATGTCTCTACTGGAACTCCCATTTCATCCTGGAGAAAGGCGCTGATCCCTTCAATGACTTTGAGGATGACGATGGACTAGGCCCTCATAACTTTTGCAGGTCTGGGACCATATTCACATAGAGTCTCAGAGTATGAGTGATGATGTAGGATCAGTTTAGCCTTTTAGACAAGATCGGTAGAGTATGCGACTCCGGGATGCTGGCCTTCTAGGCAGAGTTGCAAAGAAAAAGCCATATCTCAGACAGGCCAATAAAAAAAATGATTAAGATGGGCAAAAGAACACAGACACTGGACAGAGGAACTCTGCCCAGAAGGCCAGCATCCCGGAGTCGCCCCTTTGCAGGTACTATTTAATGAAGCTGTCAGTTGAGGACTTGTGAGGCATCTGTTTCATAAACTACATGTCCTCTTGCTTAGTTGTGCACCAGGGCCTCCCACTCCTCTTTCTCTTCTGGTTAGAGCCAGTTTGCGCTGTTCTGTGAAGGGAGTAGTGCACAGCACTGTACAAGATCTTCAGTTTCTTGGCAATTTCTCACATGGAATAGCCTTCATTTCTCAGAACAAGAATAGACTGACGAGTTTCAGAAGTAAGCCTTTGTTTCTGGCCATTTTGAGCCTGTAATCGAACCCACAAATGCTATACTCCAGATACTCAACTAATCTAAAGAAGGCCAGTTTTATTGCTTATTTCATCAGAACAACAGTTTTCAGCTGTGCTAACATAATTGCAAAAGGGTTTTTAATTAATTAGCCTTTTAAAATGATAAACTTAGATTAGCTAACACAACATGCCATTGGAATACAGGAGTGATGGTTGCTGATAAAGGGCCTCTGTACGCATATGTAGATATTCCATTAAGAATCTGCCGTTTCCAGCTACAATAGTCATTTACAACATTAACAATGTCTACACTGTATTTCTGATCAATTTGATGTTATTTTAATGTACAAAAAAAGTGACCCCACACTTTTGAACGGTAGTGTATACTTATCTCTCTCACACTCAAACATATTGCTTTATACACTTAACTCTGTTGTTTACTGTTGTGTATTGACTGGTCCAGAAACCCAGATGGTGACACTCAGCCATGGTGTTTCATAAGAAGAGGGCGGGTGCTACTGTGGGATCACTGTGGCGTCAGAGAGTGTGCTAAGCCCACAGGTCAGCCTTAAATATCATATCTCTGACAGCTGCCTATATGGACAGGAAGTGAACATTAGGCCAAATCATTTCTCCCGCGGGTATAAGTCAATCAAATGTATTTACAAAGCCCTTTTTACATCAGCCAATGTCACAAAGTTTTATACAGAAACCCAGCCTAAAACCCCAAACAGCAAGCAATGCAGATGTAGACGCACAAGTAAAGTTGTACAGAATTTTTTCAGCCATGGTCACAACAGATGCTGGTCCCAAGCCTACTACTGGTCCGAAGCCCACTACTACAACTACTACAACTACCAAGCCTACTACTGGTCCCAAACCCACTACTACAACTACTACTACAACACCCAAGCCTAAACCAACACCGGCCAAACCCTCAGCAGGTCCAGAGAAACCTACAGTGCCAAAGCCCAGTGGAGCCCCACGATACACCACAGCTAGCCCCACCTCTGATAAGCAGTTCACCACTTGTGGAAAGCCCCAGCCAAAGAAGGCCATCACCAGGATCTACGGAGGCTTGAAGGCCATCCCTGGAGCCCAGCCCTGGCAGCTGTCCCTGCAGGTCCGACCCAAGGGCACCAGCCAGGCATACAGGCACATCTGTGGAGCGGTGCTCATCGATAGCTGCTGGGCTCTGACTGCCGGCCACTGCATGTGAGTATAACTATAATCCAGTGCCTTCAGAGAGTATTCATACACCTTGACTTATTACACATTTTGTTGTGTTACAGCATTAATAAAAAATGGATTCTATATAAATGTTTTTCAATCATCAACACACTCCAGTGTGTATTTGGCCTTGTGTTTTAGGTTATTGTCCTGGACCCTGTAACTGTTTTAATGTCACCATTGGCCTCATGGTGAAATCCCTGAGCGGCTTCCTTCCTTAGGAAGGATGCCTGTGTCTTTGTAGTGACTGACTGGTTGTATTTATGCATGATCCGAAGTGTAATTAATAACTTCACCATGCTCAAAGGGATATTCAATGTCTGCTTTTTTTACACATCTGCCCTTCTTTGCAAGGCATTGGAAAACCTCCCTGGTCTTTGTGGTTGAATCTGTGTTTGAAATTCACTGCTCGACTGAGGGACCTTAAAGAAAATTGTTTGTGTCGGGCACAGAGATGAGGTAGTTATTCAAAAATCAAGTTAAACACTGTTATTGAACACAGAGTGAGCCCATGCAACTTATTATGTGACTTGTTAAGCACATTTTTATCCAGAACTTATTTAGGCTTGCCCTAACAAAGGGGTTGAATACTTATTGACTGAAGACATATCAACTTTGAATTTTTTATTAATTTGTAAACATTTCTAAAAACATAATTCAACTTTTACATTATGGGGTATTGTGTGTAGGCCAGTGACACAAAATCTAAATTTTTTAAACCTTCATTTAACTTGGTAAGTCAGTTAAGAACAAGTTCTTATTTACAATGACGGCCTACCCCGGCCAAACCCAGACGACGCTGAGCCAATTGTGCGCCACCCTATGGTACTCACAATCAAAATGGGATGAAATAGCTTTTTCCCTCATCAATCTACACACAATAGCCCATAATAACAAAGAAAAACTGCTATCACATTTAAATAAGTATTCAGACCATTTACTCAGTACTTTGTTGAAGCACCTTTGGCATCGATTACAGCCTCGAGGCTTCTTGGGGATGAAACTACCAGCTTGGCACGCCTGTATTTGGGGAGTTTCTCCCATTCTTCTCTGCAGATCCTATCAAGCACTGTCAGGTTGTACGTCGCTGCACAGCTATTTTCAGGTCTCTCCAGAGATGTACGATAGGGTTCAAGTCCGGGATATGGCTGGGCTCTCAAGGACATTCAGAGACTTGTCACAAAGCCATTTTCTTGGCTGTGTGCTTGGGGTCGTTGTCTTGCTGGAAGGTGAACCTTCGTCCCCGTGTCTGAGGTCCTGAACGCTCTGGAGCAGATTATCATCAAGGATCTCTCTGTACTTTGCTCCATTCATCCTTCCCTCAATCCTGACTAGTCTCCTAGTCCATGCCTCTGAAAAACATCATCTTAGCATGATGCTGCCACCACCAAGTTTCACCGTAGGGATGGTATTGGCCAAGTGATGAGCGTGATGCTTGGTTGTCAGGCCAAAGAGTTCAATCTTGGTTTCATCAAACCAGAGAATCTTGTTTCTCATGGTCTGAGAGTTCTTTAGGTGCCTCTGGGCAAACTGCAAGCTGGCTGTCATGTGCATTTTTGGTTGTCCTTCTGGAAGGTTCTACCATCTCCACAGGGGAACTCTGGAGCTCTGTCAGAGTGACCATCGGGTTCTTGGTCACCTCCCTGACCAAGGCCCTTCTCCCCCGATTGCTCAGTTTGGCCATGCAGCCAGCTCTAGGAAGAGTCTTGGTGGTTCCAAACTTCTTACATTTTAGAATGATGGAGGCCACTGTGTTCTTGGGAACCTTCAATGCTACAGAAATGTTTTGGTACCCTTACCCAGATCTGTGCTTCGACACAATCCGGTCTCGGAGATCTACAGACAATTCCTTAAATCTCATGGCTTGACATTTGCTCTGACATGCACTGTCAACTGTGTGACCTTATATAGGCAGGTGTGCAGGTTTCCAAATCCTGTCCAGTCAATTGAATTTAACACAGGTGGACTCCAATCAAGTTGTAGAAACATCTCAAATCAATCAAATCAAATCAAATGTTATTGGTCACATACACATGGTTAGCAGATGTTAATGTGAGTGTAGCGAAATGCTTGGGCTTCTAGTTCTGACTGTGCAGTAATATCTAACAAGCAATCTAACAATTTCACAACAACTACTTTATACACTCAAGTGTAAAGGAATGAATAAGAATATATACATATAAATATATGGATGAGCGATGGCCGAACGGCATAGGCAAGATGTAGTAGATGGTATAGAGTACAGTATATACATGTGAGATGAGTAATGTAAACATTATATAAAGTGGCATTGTTAAGTAACTAGTGATACATTTATTACATCTAATTTTTAATAACTAAAGTGGCTAGAGATTTGAGTCAGTATGTTGGCAGCAGCCACTCAATGCTCTTGATGGCTGTTTAACCGTCTGATGGATGATCAATGGAAACAGGATGTACCTGAGCTAAATTTTGAGTCTCATAGCAATTTTTCTGAAAACTTTTGTAAATAAGGTATTTCTGTTTTCAATTTTTAACAAATTTGCTAAAATGTCAAGAAAACTGTTCACGGGGTATTGTGTGTAGGCTGATGAGGAAATAAATTAATTTAATCCATTTTAAAATAAGGCTGTAACCTAACAAAATGTGAAAAAAGTGAAGGGGTCTGAATACTTTCCGAATGCACTGTATATCAATCCCACGGATCACTGCAAGGGATTTTTGCAACCCTACATTGTGTTTGTGTTGGACCAGTGATCCAAAGGACCAGATGCAGGTGGTGGCTGGGAGTCTGACTCTAGGAAAGGATGTGCCCATTGGGCAGACGATCGCGGTGGAGAAAGCCACAAGGCATGAGAACTACAAGGAGACATCCACAGCTGTTTACAATGACATAGGTGATATATGCACTTGCTCTTTCTCAAAGCTCTGTTTACTGTAGTTTGCATGTCAGGATTTCCTTAAGGATGGTTTATTGTTATTAGGGGTTGGGGTCAATTCCATTTCAATTCAGTCAATTGAGGAAGAAATCTGAAAATCTCCAATTCAAATAAGGAACAATTGGAATTAGAATTTCAGTAAACGTTTTGAATATAATTGACTGCATATAAATGAAATTTATCTTATTTATACTTTATATTTTATATGGGTCTATACTTTTCTTCCTCCTTTAAAAAAAACATGTTCCCATATTATATTTGAATGTGTAATATCACGTGCAATATGATTCAATCATTGCTTACATTGTAAATGTGAAGAAATCCCAATTAAAATAGTTCTGAAATGGAAATGAAATTCCATCCCTGATTGTTATATTTTAGTGACTGCAAAGTCAATGTATCATAATATAAATGTCCTTTCTGACCTAAAGCGGTTCTGAAGCTGAAAGCCACAGATGGTCGCTGTGCCAGAGAGAGCCAGTTTGTGAAGGCAGCCTGCTTGCCTAATAGCCCGTTCCCTGATGGGACTGAGTGCACCATCTCTGGATGGGGCGCTACTGAGGACTGTAAGAGCAGGCTCTACTACATTTCCTTATGTTCATGTACAGTGTGCGTGTACCTATGTTGTCATCATGCCCACAGCATATTTATTTCATTATATTACTCGCATCATGTGCATGTACACTAGTCACGTGTTATATCAACATTTTACTGAATTCAATCAAATGGAATCTGATCATATTACATGGGTATTTTGTGTGTGCTTGTAATCATCTGTTGTTCTCTTTCTCTACTTTCTAGAAGTCCTCAGTGTCTGAACTATTATTTTCCCTTCACTATCACTCTTATGCTCCCCCGTAGCTGACTATGGCTCCGACAACCTACTGGATGCCCAGGTGCTGCTGATCAGCCAGGAGAGCTGCTCAAGCAGCAAAGTCTATGGGAGAGCCATAGACAACACCATGTTTTGTGCTGGTTACCTGCAGGGAGGAGTGGACTCCTGCCAGGTCAGTGAGTTTATTGGGGTGGATTGAGACTCAATGCTGTGTTTCGGAGGTGCTTTGAGACTAACTCTGACTGAGTACAGAATTATGATTGAATTATGATTGGATTGAGATTACTTTATGTGTTTGGTATTGAATGGTTTGAAAATGTTTAATGAACACTCCGTGTGACTGACAGGGTGACTCTGGAGGGCCGCTGATGTGTAACAAGGAGGGCTCCCATTTCATCTACGGTATAGTGAGCTGGGGAGACCAGTGTGGGTCGAAGAACAAGCCTGGGGTCTACGCACGGGTCTCCCACTACCTTGACTGGATCAAGTCAAAGACACAAGCAGCATAGCTGGGCTATGGCAGTCCATACAGTTGCAGGCACTAAAAAGTTAGATCAAGGCACGGTATTGGCAGAACAATTCCGCAATGCATATGCAACATGGTGCTTTAGTGTCTTCTAGCGGCAGTTTATCACAAAAACCCTGCGGTAGCAAGTGCTAAAACAGGTGTCTCTTATTTGGACCGCTACTGAGTAATCATTGATTTATGTTTTGAATATAGATGACATGCTGTCATTCCAGGATATAAAATGACTGACTTGACTGTAGGAGAACAAAACCATTAAACGTCCCTATGTGGACCTTCCTGCAAAGATGGGGATTCTGAATCCTGTTTTTATTATTTTTTACAATGGTATTCTTGGATAAACTTGTAGTGATAAAGAGAGAAAACTACGTAGTAAGTATAGGTCTATAAAATGAAAGCACAGAACCTTTCATGGTGAATAATATGTGGTTTAATGGTCAATGGCATACTTGTTCGTTGCAAGTACAAGTGGAGTACACAAAAGTCTTAAAATAATATAAAACAGATGACCAAAGGACAGAGGGACATACAGTACACTGAGAGTCAGAACTTAGGACTGTGGGTGTTTAGCCTGGTCAAGCAGACTGACTGCTGCACTCACTTTTTGTTTCATTTGACACATGAAGTGAAGCAAAACACCAGCTATTGCAAGATGCAGGCTGGTTTCACAAGGCTAGTGCGTGTTGTGCAGCCTCAGTGTTGCTAACAGACCTATCTGAGGCATATCTTAGACAGAACAGGGTGAGTGGCTCTCTGTTCACATCAATACAGAGGTTAAACATAGGGTAGAGGACCCACACACTGCTGCACAGAAAAACGGTGGAGCAGGATCAATGTGTCCGCATTATAAAACAACAGCTCTCCCTTGTGGACGTCAGCCAGTAGGCTGACAATGCACTGTAGTATTTGATCTCCCTACAGTGTCATATGTTCATCCATTGGTTGAGTCATATCAAAAAACATCGGTAAAAACAGTTGTTGTCACACACACCAACGACCTTTGCTAAAAAAAAGAAAAAGATTAGGAAAAACAGGAAAAGCATTTTATGATCAACAGCCTGCCATACAAAACATGCAGTTAGATAAACCATTTGTATGTCAATCTGAATCATAATAATCATTGATAATTGTAACAATAATTGATAATCAATCTAAATCAATTTGTTAAATTGTCATTGTATAATAGAAAAAAGGTGCTAAGTAGAACCACACAGGGTTCTTCGGTTTGTCCCATATGGGAACCATTTTGCTGGGTAGAACCCTTTGCAGAGGGTTCTATCTAGAACACTCTATGTAGGGTTCTTCAAAGAACCACCTGTATATGGTTCTGCCTCGAACCGTCTATGAATGGTTCTACCAAGAAGCATTTTATCATCTAAAGGTTTTTCCTGGAACCGTCTGAAGGGTTCTACTGAGAACCCTTTTATCTTTGGAGGGTTCTGCCTAGAACCCTCTATGAATGGTTCAACCAGCCTTATTAGCCTTTAAAATTGAATTATTTATGACAATACATTACATACATACATAATAAGGCCTTTATTTGAGGGCCTAATTATACCCTAACACAGTGGTGTTAGGAAATTCCTGTTTCACAAGCCTCATCAGGCCTGCAAGTCACTTTATTCTGGCTTTAACAATTCCAACAAGTGGAATTGTTAACTGGGGACTCTATTCGATTTTTTTAAAATTCAATTCAGTCTGGTATGAGAAGGTAGCCCCTATCGCCAAAAGCAGGGTGTCTGCGGAAAGCTGAGGGTCTTGGCTATTGATCGGTGCCTTCAAATCTTTGGTATGACTTACTACCATATATGGGCATTAAAATGTATAAAAGCAAGATTTAGCAGACACTTTTATCACACCATAGTGCCATCATAGTTCTGATACCAATGCAGGTTGAAAGGGGGCCACAAAATTGTGAACCGAAAAATACAAAAAAAGTATAGAAAAGTATTTTGAAAATACAAATTACAGCTCTTGAAAGTATCTTGTTACAAAATACATTGGAGTGTAGTTCAGCCCAGTGTAATACAAATGACCAAATATTGAGAAGTAATTGAAATACATATCTGAAATATCTGTTACAAAAATACTGCCCATCTCTGCTCGCAGTGCTCCCTGCCCTTCAGGGAGAGGGGGTCCTCAGTCACTTCCACCAGGTTGTGCGCCCTCAGTGCTCCCCTCTGCTGGTGGAGAAGGGCATGTGCCTCGCACAGGGAAGCATCAGAGGTAAGACACGGCCTCACTGCTATGCAGTGGTCACAGGTGAACACAGAAGCTGATAATGGAGATTGTGATGTCCCTGCTGGGTTAAAAACAACTACATTTGGGTAAATATTGGACAGAACTCATGTTGGGTTATTCTGTGTTGTTTATGCTGCGCTATTGAGCTATGATCCACTGGGTCAGACCAGAAGACCTGAGGCGTGGCTTAGTAAGGGCGAGGCATTGAGATAGTTATTTTTTTGCCACCCATGAGAGTAAATGTAATTCCGGTTGAACGCTGAGACTTTTGTAGCTTAATCCCAATGTTGGGATAGTAAATAACATAAATTTATATTCAAATAGGTAATGTGCAAAAATAGAGGAGAAAAATCAAAAAGGGCAGTGTACAAATTTAACTTGATGAACATTAATTATATTTACTCTCACTCTCTGAAAGCCACGCCCCCAATAGGCCACGCCTTTGGATTAACCAAACATGGGTTAAAGGAACCATCGGTTGGATGGACGAAGAACAAGGTAAACTCACAGAGTTCGTGTCCAAGCTCATTCCCAAGCTGCTGGGTGATGACAACTTTCACTTTCATGGTGGGTTGACCCAGCAGATGGGTCTTTTTTAAAGGTCCATAACAGACATTCTGATTACCATGTAAAATAGCCTTTTGAGTGACTAAAATATCATCCATAATACATTTTGTTGTGTTACAGCTCGAAATTCAAAATAGATTAAAAAAATAATCTCTCGCCATAATGACATAGTGAAAACATTTTTTAGAAATGTTTGAACATTTATTTAAATTGAAATACAGAAACATTTACATAAGTAAGTATTCACACCCCTGAGTCAATACATGTTAGAATCACCTGAACAGAGATTACAGCTGTAAGTCTTTCTGGGTGTCTCTAAGATCTTTGTACAATATCTGCGCACAAAGGCAACTCAGAAATATTCAATGTTGTCATGGTAAGCAACTCCTGTGTATATTTGGCCTTGTGTTTTAGGTTATTGTCCTGCTGAAAGGTGAATTTGACTCCCAGTGTCTGTTGGAAAGCAGACTGAACCAGGTTTTCTTTTAGGAACGCTTTGTATTCAGGACATAAAGTACATTTCTTTGCCACATTTTTGGTAGCTTTACTTTAGTGCCTTATTGCAAACAGGATGCATGTTTTGGAATATTTTTTATCTGTACAGGCTTCTTTCTTTTCACTCTGTCATTTAGATTAGTATTGTGGAGTAACCACAATGTTGTTGATCCATCCTCAGTTTTCTCCTATCACAGACATTAAACCCTGTAACTGTTTTAATGTCACCATTGGCCTCATGGTGAAATCCCTGAGCGGTTTCCTTCCTCTCCGGCAACTGAGTTAGGAAGGACACCTGTATCTTTGTTGTCACGTGTGCTCCCTCTCCGGGCCTCTAGATCACCAGGCTGCTCGTTAAGGCGCACACCTTTCACCATCGTTACGCGCAATATGACAGTCACCTGGACTCCATCACCTCCTTGATTACCTGCCCTATATATGTCACTCTCCTTGGTTCCTTCCTCAGGCGTCATTATCTCCATTTCTGTTTCATGTCTGTGCGTTGTTCGTGTTTCGGATTATGTTGCGTTTTTTTATTAAAACACTCACTCCTTGAACTTGCTTCCCGAGTCTCAGCGCACAATGTAAAATTTGTAGTGACTGGGTGTATTGATACACCATCCAAAAGTGTCATTAATAACTTCATCAATGTCAAAGAGATCTTTCATGTCTTTTTTTTTTTACCCATCTACCAATAGGTGCCCTTCTTTGCGAGGCATTGGAAAACCTCCCTGGTCTTTGAGGTTGATTCGTTGTTTGAAATTCACTACTCGACTGAGGGACCATACAGATAATTGTATGTGTGGGGTACAGAAATTAGGTAGTCATAAAAATTTATGTTAAACACTATTATTGCACACAGAGTGAGTCCATGCAACTTATTATGTGACTTGTTAAAACTTCTTAGGGAGCAGTGGGGTGACAGCGCACCACCTGCGACAACATCTGGAAAAATGTAGAGCGCCAAATTCAAATTACAAAAGTAGTAATATAAAACATTCATGAAAATACAAGTGTAAAACACTCTTCAAAAGCTTAGAATCTTGGTAATCTCACAGCGTTGTCAGATTTCAAAAAGGCTTTACTGCGAAAACATAACATTTGATTGTCTGAGGACAGCGCCCCATGTAATTCCTGCCTTAGCATAAATTCACAACCAGCAGTGGTGTCACGAAACTCAAAAATAGCGATAAAATAAATTGCTTACCTTTGAAGATCTTCCTCTGATGGCAATCAAAAGGGTCCCAGCAACACAATAAATGTTCCTTTTGTTCGAAAAAGTCCCTCTTTATGTCCTAAAAGCTCAGTTTGGTTGGCGCATTTTGTTCCGAAAATCCAGCGTCCACTCGTTCAATATACAAGACATACAAAACATACCTATAAACTTTGTCCAAACAACTCAAACAACATTTCTAATTGATCCTTAAATACCATGACCCTTTTGCGAGCGTGCCCGAGACTAATGGGACACCTTTAGCTGACTGATTCCCGAGATCGTTTCCTGATGTTTATATCCAAGAGCATTTCAGATAAAACATGTACAAATTAAAATAAAACTTGTCTGGCAGCAGAAATCAAAAACCAAACACTGTAACAGACGCCAGAGAATCCCCATTCCCATTGCATCCCTGGAGAAGCCCGCTCTCCCCACTGCTTCCCCAAATGAAGCACTGTTCTCCCCATCTCATGTAAATGAGGACCGCCGGGCATGATGGCTAGAACAGACCCAATACTACGCTAGTAAGCTAACAGTCAGACTTAACAGCCCTCTCTGTGGTTGTTGGAAAACAAATGAATATGTTACCACTTGTGAATAAACATAGAATCCACTGTCATTATCCCAGAAATATGTGGCGAGTGATTTCATACTTTCAGAGGGTTTGCTGTAGTTTTGATAAATAGGTTGCATCCTCTTCGGGCTTGGTGAAGACTTTTGTCATGCTGTTGTGATGAACATGCAGCTGTGCTGGGAAACGGAAGCTGTATTTCACCATCGCCTCTCTAATGGTCTGCATCACATCTCGGAATGCGCACCGTTGCTCCATCACCTCTATGTCGTAGTTGGCGAAGATGAGAACCTTTTGGCCTTTGTGTTCCATAGCTCACTGTCGTCCAAGTCGTAGAATTAGCTCCTTTTCCTGAAAGTGATGTACCCTTGTGATTATGGTACGCGGCTTGGCACCTGGTGAGGACTTCGCCTGTAGAGAGCGGTGTGCACGGTCAATGATGAGGGGCTTTGGGAAGTTGTCATCGCCCAGCAGCTTGGGAATGAGCTTGGACACGAACTCTGTGAGTTTACCTTGTTCTTCGTCCTCCAAAATCCCCACAAGTTTGATGCTCAGCCTGCGACTTCTGCCTTCTAAATCGAGAACCTTGGCTTGAAGAGCTTTGTTATTTTTTTAAAGTTTGTGCGCAGGTGGTTTCCAGGCCTCCGATCCGGCTGGAATCCTGTGTGATTTCAGCTTTCAGGGGTAAGTGACCCCTTGTGGTAAAGAATCGGCAGTAATTATTTTGGAGACAAAAATTCCAATGTGAGGGCAAAACATCTTTTCACATCTGTAACAACTGGTTTATAATATCCAACCAATCTCAACTGTTCGGATATGGTTGTCTCATTCGATTTAACAAGGAAGTTAAATTGCCAAGCAAACATTTTTACCAGGATGATCATTCAGATAAGAACCAAATTAATTTCTTCCAACCAAAATCAACATTTTAAACCAAATTAAACTTTTCCACCTTAACACTTTCAGGTGAATTAAAGTTTAATTCCCAGATAGCCTATACAGGTATGATTAATCATTAACATTGCTTAATCAATTAGTTGCTTTTGCAAGTTCATTGAAGTCCAACTCCCACACTACTGATCCAGTATTGATAATTCATTAACGTCTATGAATTTATATTTGCAGCTTCTAACAACTCAAAACCCCAACTTTACAAAACAAAATAATAATAATAATGAGCAAGCTATCAGAGAGGGTGGCCCCCATTCCCCCGCTAATTAGTTAACCCTCACCTGTGGAAACATTGATCACTGACCTCAGCAGCAATATAATCCCAAACTATGCCAAAGGGCTGAGAATGGTAGTTTACAATTCCATAAGCAAACAATTTGCAGAAATTGCGAAAGACGCCCTCCAAAATAAACCATCAGGCGCATGCCTTGTAAAAGTTCTCTCTAGTTTAGCTCTGATGTATGGCCAGCAGAGATTGACATTGGTCCAGTACCGCAGTGCACAGCAGAATCACGAGCAAGAAACAGTTAAGATGAAGGGAGTGCTAGCCCAGGAATTGCGTTTGAGAAAGAAACAATTAAAAGAAATGGCAAAAAAAATGGCAAGAACGAGCACAAACTCTTGAACAAAATCGTCTTTTACAGGAACAACTCGATTTAGCAAAAAATAAATAGTCCACGCCAAACTAGATAAATCTGACGAGTTAGCTACAAACAGGGGCGCGCAATTTGATAACATGCATGCAGTTTTGATGAACAACACTCAAAGCAATAATGTTATAATCCAAATGCTGAAGACCAAGGACGATCAGTTAATGAACACAATGACCAAGTTGGATGACAAAACAGCAGGACTGATTGAAGTCGCTGACCAAATGAATGATGAGAGAAACCAGGTGAGGAATATGGACAAAATTATCTCTAAGCCAGCGGAGGAAATCTCATCAATGAATCTCTCGCTCCGCACTCAAGACTTCTACCTGCAAACTATGACAGATACAGTGGGGCAAAAAAGTATTTAGTTTGCCACCAATTGTGCAAGTTCTCCAACTTAAAAAGATGAGAGAGGCCTGTAATTTTCATCATAGGTACACTTCAACTATGACAGACGAAATGAGAAAAAGAAATCCAGAAAATCACATTGTAGGATTTTTAATTTATTTATTTGCAAATTATGGTGGAAAATAAGTATTTGGTCAATAACAAAAGTTTATCTCAATACTTTGTTATATACCCTTTGTTGGCAATGACAAAGGTCAAACGTTTTCTGTAAGTCTTCACAAGGTTTTCACACACTGTTGCTGGTATTTTGGCCCATTCCTCCATGCAGATCTCCTCTAGAGCAGTGATGTTTTGGGGCTGTCGCTGGGCAACACGGACTTTCAACTCCCTCCAAAGATTTTCTATGGGGTTGAGATCTGGAGACTGGCTAGGCCACTCCAGGACCTTGAAATGCTTCTTACGAAGCTACTCCTTCGTTGCCCGGGCGGTGTGTTTGGGATCATTGTCATGCTGAAAGACCCAGCCACGTTTCATCTTCAATGCCCTTGCTGATGGAAGGAGGTTTTCACTCAAAATCTCACGATACATGGCCCCATTCATTCTTTCCTTTACACGGATCAGTCGTCCTGGTCCCTTTGCAGAAAAACAGCCCCAAAGCATGATGTTTCCACCCCCATGCTTCACAGTAGGTATGGTGTTCTTTGGATGCAACTCAGCATTCTTTGTCCTCCAAACACGACGAGTTGAGTTTTTACCAAAAAGTTCTATTTTGGTTTCATCTGACCATATGACATTCTCCCAATCCTCATCTGGATCATCCAAATGCTCTCTAGCAAACTTCAGACGGGCCTGAACATGTACTGGCTTAAGCAGGGGGACACGTCTGGCACTGCAGGATTTGAGTCCCTGGCGGCGTAGTGTGTTACTGATGGTAGGCTTTGTTACTTTGGTCCCAGCTCTCTGCAGGTCATTCACTAGGTCCCCCCGTGTGGTTCTGGGATTTTTGCTCACCGTTCTTGTGATCATTTTGACCCCACGGGGTGAGATCTTGCGTGGAGCCCCAGATCGAGGAAGATTATCAGTGGTCTTGTATGTCTTCCATTTCCTAATAATTGCTCCCACAGTTGATTTCTTCAAACCAAGCTGCTTACCTATTGCAGATTCAGTCTTCCCAACCTGGTGCAGGTCTACAATTTTGTTTCTGGTGTCCTTTGACAGCTCTTTGGTCTTGGCCATAGTGGAGTTTGGAGTGTGACTGTTTGAGGTTGTG
>QNTS01000134.1:221233-239157 GCA_003317085.1 Hucho hucho | reverse complement strand
TTTCCTCATTTTGTCTGTCATAGTTGAAGTGTACCTATGATGAAAATTACAGGCCTCTCTCATCTTTTTAAGAGAGAGAACTTGCACAATTGGTGGCTGACTAAATACTTTTTTGCCCCACTGTAAGTATGAGGCCAAACGGAGCAAGTGCGACAATCACTTGTCAATCAGTGTCTAAAATAAGTACTCTAGGCGCCCAAGTGGACTCTGCTATGCAGCAAATACCACCCTTAGGTACCACCTGGAGGAACTCCAGAACAGTCACGCGTTACAGCGTGACTACCCTACAAAGCAACCTAGCTAGCAACCGGAGCTCGGTACACAAAGGAGTGAAGATAACAGAAGGTTTCAGACTTTACCTCTCTCAGGTGTCCCTCAGTCTTTTCCTCTTGGCCATTCAGCACAGAGCAATATGGCACCTCCTCACCAACAAAGCCAAAGCTTGGTTTCTCCTCTTGGCCTTTAGGCCCAAACAGGTCCCCTTGGCATACGGAGGTCGGCACTGACTCTTACTGACACACGGTCATTACATGGAAATTATCTGATGACGTCAGACTCATTCTGCCCAGGTTGCAGCCTCACAGGATACTTGGTTTTCTTTGCCGTTAGCATGTGCGCTTGTGCAAGCATACACGCACATGCACAACGGAACATTTAATAAGGATTTATACTAGGATCACTTAAGAGTCAGAGCAAAATAACAGCCTTGGTAAAGTTGCAAATAGACCCTGAACCCCCATTGACTCTACAGCTACATTAATCACCAGTTTCTCCCCAGAGGTCCGTAGGTCATCCCTGTAGACTGTCCGAAGCTAGTGCCTTACAGCTGTTGACTTATCATGTAGTTATCAACTTAGGATAGTGCCCTTAGCAACACACCACTAAGTAGGATCGCCCTAGATATGACATTAGACAAAATGCCATGATAGCCATTTAGCCAAAACCATGGACGCATATAGAATAAGGAAAACTGCCAAAAAATAAATAATACATTTTAAAATAAGGCTGTAACATAACACAATATGGAAAAAGTCTAGGGGTCTAAATACTTTCCGAATGCAATGTATCTGTAAGGTCCCTCAGTCGAGTAACTCGAAACTGAAGATCTCTGACAGAGCTCTAGTTCCATCTCCACAAAGGAACTAGAGCTCTGTCAGAGTGACCATCAGGTTTTTGGCCACCTCCCTGACCAAGGCCCTTCTCCCCCATTGCTAAGTTTGGCTGGGCGGCCAGCTCTAGGAAGAGTCTTGGTGGTTCCCAACTTCTTCCATTTAAACAACTTCTTAAGGCTAGGCGTCACACTAGCGGGACACCAGTCGACAACATCCGGTGAAATTGGAGGGCGCGCATATCAAATAAATAATCGTAATATTAAACATTTAGGAACATACAAGTATCTTATACCATTTAAAAGGTAAAATTCTTGTTAATCTAACTGCGTTGTCCGATTTACAAAAGGCTTTACAGCGAAAGCATACCATGCGATTGTCTGAGGACAGCGCCCCACATCAACATATTTTTCAACCAGCACAGGCTTCACAAAATCACAAATAACGATTAAATAAATCACTTACTTTTGAAAATCTTCCTCTTTTTGCAATCCCAAGGGTCCCAGCTACAACATGAATGGTCGTTTTGTTAAATAAAATCCTTCTTTATATCCCCAAAAGTCTGTTTAGTTGGCGCCATCAATTTCAGTAATCCACTCGTTCAACACGCAGACAAAGGAATCCAAAAAGCTACCACTAAACTTTGTTCAAACAAGTCAAACTACGTTTATATTTAATCCTCAGGTACCCTAAAATGTAAATAAACTATAATATTTCAAACAGAAAGTAGTATGTTCAATAGAAAAGTAAAATAAGTAAGCGCCAGTTGAAAGTATCCTTTGGTACTTAAAGAATATGATGTCAGATCAGTTGTCATCTGAGACATTATTACTGATGATAGGACGACATAAACTGCATCTTGGAAAGATTCACATGGAATTGTTGTGCAATTTAAATGTTTAAATATGAAACTATTTGTGAACAGATTAAATGTAATTTTAGTATTTAAAATGAGAGAATTGTTTTCATAAGTAAAATATGCTCAATCAGTGGCCACGCCCAGGTGAATAGGCATTGGTTGGAAATTATGAACCGATGCCTTTTCTACCTTTCTATAAGAGCCCAATTCACAGCGAACTAAGCCAACCTCAGCGTGAACTCTGGTTGCGAATGGTTGAATGACTACAACCTAACGAAATTAACATTGTGTTCCTGATGACGTGAGGACTGATGGCCATACGTTTAGAAGGGCGAATTTCAACATGGAGGTGACGATCGCCACTCTGGAAGGATGAATTTGACCACACCACCCAGAATATAGCATGAGCTGATAGTATGGCAACTTGATATGAACTTTGAACTCTTATTCACTAAAGAAGTGATACATCCTAGACGTTGAGTTATCAGCAGCAGCTGTAAACGTCTGTGGCCTAGGAAAGGACAGACAATCTCTTCAGAACGACAAGGTACAACAACGTATCTGTTCTACCACGTGATGACAGGGTACTACAACGTATCCGTTCTACCACACGACGACAGACATAAACGTATCCGCCCAGAAATATTCTTCAAAGGACAAGGGAGATCTCTGCTGGGCATCCCAGCCTTCCATCTTTGTCCAATCCATCAAAGCGCAGCTCAGAGTAAATATATTTCTTGCATTTTCCTTTTTCCGAATGGGCGGTTATTTAGAATGCATAACATTATGTATTTACGATGGCATAGCTTCATAAGGTCCGATAGAGAACCATTTTATTCCTCAGTCTTCCCGCGCTTTCATTCAAACCCATCCCCCTTTCTTTGTGTAACCAGACGTCATATCGGTTTCGCCCACTAGGGACGTTTTCTTTTATGACATAATTAGTAATCAATGTATGATCCATCCTGTGTATATGTAATTATGTGTGATTATTTAGGTATTTAGTAAATAAATAATTAAACAAAATTTTGAATTGCTGATGCAACTTGTTCGTCAAGATAACCAAGAATTTTACAACGTTCAGATGAGACTGAATAAGGTGACGATTATTAATTGAATGCTATTGATATAAAAGATTACCAGGTTTTTAAGAGTTTATTCGGAAGACAACAGCTCAATAAACATTCTTCCATGGTGCCCCGACTTCATAGTTAATTACATTTACATGATTTGTTAATCAGGTAATATTTATTACAGAGAATTGATTTTATAAAATAGCATGTCATATCATTTAATCCATAGTAAAGACACAACACTACATTGTAGAATAACAGTAAAGACATCAAAACTATGAAATAACACATATGGAATTATGTAGTAACTAACAAATTGTTAAACAAATCAAAATAGATTTTAGATTCTTCAAAGTAGCCACACTCTTGGAATTCTCTCACCAGATTCACTTGGAATGCTTTTCCAACAGTCTTGAAGGAGTTCCCGCATATGCTGAGCACTTGTTGGCTGCTTTTCCTTCACTCTGCGGTCCAAATCATCCCAAACCATCTCAATTGGGTTGAGGTCGGGTGATTATGGAGGCCAGGTCATCTGATGCAGCACTCCATCACTCTCCTTCTTGGTTAAATAGCCCTTACCCTGTTGAAAAACAAATGATAGTCCCACTAAGCGCAAACCAGATGGGATGGCGTATCACTGCAGAATGCTGTGGTAGCCATGCTGGTTAAGTGTGCCTTGAATTCTAAATAAATCACAGACAGTGTCACCAGCAAAGCACCCCTACACCATCACACCTCCTCCTCCATGCTTTACAGTGGGAGCATGGCTGTTGGAACCAAACATTTTGTGTCTGTTACTTGAACTCTGTGAAGCTTTTATTTGGTCTGCAATTTCTGAGGCTGGTAACTCTAATGAACTTGTCCTCTGCATCAGAGGTAACTCTGGGTCTTCCTTTTCTGTGGCGGTCCTCATGAGAGCTAGTTTCATCATAGTGCTTGATCATTTTTGCGAATGCACTTGAAGAAACTTTCAAAGCTCTTGAAATGTTCCATATTGACTGACCTTCATGTCTTAAAGTAATGATGGACTCTTTGATTATTTTAGCTGTTCTTGCCATAATATGGACTTAGTCTTTTACCAAATAGGGCTGTCTTCTGTATACCAACTGTACCTTGTCACAACACAACTGACTGGCTCAAACTCACTAAGAAGGAAAGAAATTCCACAAATAAACTTTTAACAATGCACACCTGTTAATCATTCCAGGTGACTACCTCATGAAGCTGGTTGAGAGAATGCCAAGAGTGTGTAAAGCTGTCATCAAGGTTGGCTACTTTGAAAAATCTAAAATACTTTTTTGGTTACTACATAATTCCATATGTGTTATTTCATAGTTTTGATGTCTTTATTATACATTATTCTAGAATGTAAAAATTGTAAAAATAAAGAAAAACCCTTGAATGAGTAGGTGTGTCCAAACTTTTGACTGGTAATGTATATATGATCCTGGAGGCCAAATGCCATCGTGAGTGTCTGATGATCACAATCCCTTGCACTGCAGTGGGTGAAGCACAAGGTCTCAACAGTATGTTTTATATAGTGAAAGCACAGAGGTTGGATGTTTTGGACAATGTGTGCCCTCCTACATTAATAATTTTTTGTATGTTAAAATGATTTGTAATCATGATCGGTAACTGGCCCCAATAGATATTTGTGACTTACATTTTTTTATATACACTTTTATGCCCTTCTGTTTTTTATGCTTATGGTCACGTTTGGTGTCAGTACATGTCCTCAGAACATCCTCCTGTTTGTGTTATTATCTGTGTCTCCTCTTGCCACAGATGCTTTGGAAAATAAATATGATGTACAGTTCGGTACTTCATGTTCTGTATCATGTTTGTTTCACAATCATGGTAGAGCAAATATATGGATGCCTTGATTTACAGATTTATTTGGTTTATTTGTTGATATGTATTATTATTGTGATTATATCACAATGTGATTGCTCTAACTTGATTTACTTGTAGTAAACATCAAACACCAGCAATTAATTGCCACACACTTCAAACATCAATTGCTATAATTTCATTATATTCTAAACAGTGTGTGAAGGAAAAATGTATAGTCTGGAGACTATACAGTTAAGATTACAAAAAAGGGGCTCTGGGATTGTTTACTTTAGATGGTGCTTATTCCGCTTGATGGGACAATATCATCTGATTTGTCTGTAGTATGATTCTGTACACGCATGGTTTTATCAAGACTTCCTGCATAAGATGCAGTAAACTCGAGTAAGATTAAGAATTCTCTGGACTGACTAAGATGTAGCAAAGTGAAAATGAAGATTTTTTTTGTTCTTCCAGGACTGGGCAATGGTCTGCAATTTCTGAGGCTGGTAACTCTAATGAACTTGTCCTCTGCATCAGAGGTAACTCTGGGTCTTCCTTTCCTGTGGCAGTCCTCATGAGAGCTAGTTTCATCATAGTGCTTGATCGTTTTTGCGAATGCACTTGAAGAAACTTTCAAAGCTCTTGAAATGTATGATTGAAATGTATGATTCAAAATGAAAATGAAGATTTTTTTTGTTCTTCCAGGACTGGGCAATGCCCACTACCAAGTTTACCAATGATTCTGTATCTCTCCCTTTTAAAAACTTCCTGAGGCAGGTGCCTTAGGAGAGCAGTTATTGAGACTGTGTACTATACAGTATAAAGATACCCGGATTTGGCTGTTAAGGGAGCTCCCAAATTAAGTAAGGCCTGGCCATTTTGTTTGTTTTCACCCTACGTTTTACCACACACGCCAGCACCCACACACAACCCACCCGTTATGAATATTTGTTAGAGGTGTTAATCCTGTGTTTGATTTATTGTGTGGATACTTTTTGGGGGGTTTTAGGATGCACCTTAAAGGAGCACACAAATGACATTTTCTCAAGTTTCTAAGTTTTTGTTGCACACATGTAAATGATCTTGATAAGAAATGTACTGAAAAACACGATGTAAACCTGATACACAAAATTATTGCATTGTCATTAAATAATGAGTCTGAAGTACAGGGAAAGAAAAGATAAAGAAACACTCACTTAATGGGGTTGAATGACCTCTGACCTCTGTTCTGACTTTCTGGTGAGGTCTGATCAGCCTTACTAGAAAGGCTAGAGACATTGGGTGGGATTTAAATTGAATATGTAAACACTGATAATTAGGAAGAAGTTTATTATTCATCAATAGTCCTATGTGTGATTCGGACCACAAGAAGGAGAGATAGAAAGAGCGCTGCCCATGAACGAGGAACACCTGTCTCTAGTCTATTTTACTATTACCTTATGGCATACAATTATTTCCTTATGGAGTTATCAAGAGTTGTAATTCAAATTGTATTTATTATTCTGATTAGTTTCTTTTTATTTAACCGGCAGTGTTGTTGTTTTTTTGGATGCATGAATCACAATGTGAGTCATGTGTCCAAAGGGGGAATTACCAGTCCCCTGGGGCCCTACAAATAGGGAGCAATGTCTCTGTACTACAGAACGTACCAGAGTGTTGGGTTTGTGGATTGTTACGAGACAATGCTGAGACTATGCCATGTGGACCAAAGCAGGTAACCTTATAGATAGAGAGCTTGATTGGGTAAAGGATGAGGTGTTATATATTAAGAAGTGTTTTGCTGTTGTTGCTTTGTTTGTTTTGTTTTTGTCTTGCTTCAATGTAAATCTCATCAGATTGGATCTGCTGGATGGTCGGGATTTCTCCCTAAGGATTAGCCCTCTGACTCCCTGACCCTGTAGCTCTGCGGTGATGTTGCCACTGTGAGAGGGGAGTGTAAGCCAGTTTGCAAAAATGGTTTCAACAGTGTCTTGTTATTTTCTGACATTTGTCTTAGAAATCTGCATTAATAATATTGATAATAGTAATAATTTGTCACACAGTAAATAGTTTGTTTGGATTTCCTGAATCAGAAATGCCCTAAACTAAACTGTTGTTCTGGTCTGTCCTCTCTCGAGGTTATGGCGAAGGTGACCCCAGATGGTATCTAGAAGTAATGGGAAAGGATCATTCGACTGAGAACAGTGTGAACCTCACCCCCTCTAACTGGCTGAAGTAATAGCGACAATGGCGTTCACTATGGTCCTTCACTACTTATACCTGAGACCTGAGTCTGAGCCAGCAACCTGTACACAGCATCCAGTCGAAGCTATCAACTGCCTTTTCTCTCATGCCTTTTCTCTCAGGAGTGCAACATGAGTCCACGTGGAGTGAGCATAGAGAGAGATCTCGTCCAAACTTCTCTCATGCTGCTGGTGTACTGGTAGGTAAATGGACAATACATAATGGCCTTAAAAGACATTGGCGGCTCAGGTGAGAGATTTGTCTGCTTGGAAAAATCTGATTATTCCCCAGATATTGGAATCGAGACAGGCCATGCACTTTGAACATGTGTGACATTGGGAGGACAAACTGTAAAGCTATCTGAAGAAGAAAATGAAGAAACACCAGAAGAATGAATGCCGTGAAGGAGGGGTGAGGTCAACCGTGCCCGTAATTGATTTAAAATTGTTAATTTGAGGTTTCAGGTTGATTGTGGAGATCTGCACACTGCTAAATTTAAAGTAATTTAGACTAAGAATGCATTGAGATACCAATCTGTCATTACCACAAATGGGGGCTGTGATGAGAAAAGTCAATGCTAGAAATATACGATGAATATACTGTATGTAAATGTACAGTCTGCCAGTGTCGGTGTGTGCTAAATTGAGGGTCTTAAATTCGAGTGACAGAACCAACGTGAAGCACTAAAGACTGTCATTATAAATTTGGGTTGGGCAATTTATCAATAGGTCTAATTATGATATGGGAAAGTGTGGCTTCTAGAGACAGAGCGATGCCCCTAAAATGTGAGGAGAGCCACTAGATTGTAGCTTGGGCTAACCTTGCTCCAATGTCATTCTTATCAAAGTTGGTGTGAAACTTATAATGTGTTCTCTCTCTTCCCTGTGAAAGTCAATACAGTTTCTAGGTGGTGTGGAACATGAGAGGGATCATTGTTCCAGATTAGGTATTGTTGGAAACTGACACATTTTGTAACTTACTAATTGACTTGAGCAAGTTTTGTGTATGTGGAGCAATTAATGTCTTATGGGTTAGATGGAATGATTTATGTGCGAATGTATTTGTGGCCGGAGGCAAAGTACAAAGGAGGCCTGTCTCGGAGACAGAATGTTTCTATAAGGGTGAGATAAGTCCCGAGCCACAGAGACCAACGCAGGCCTGGAGTAGTGGCCCAGAAGATGGCAATCGTAGAAGGAGTCCTGAGCCAAAGGGACCAACGCAGGCCTGGAGTGGCCCTAAAGTCATCGTGGAAGGAGAGTCCTGCTGGGCCCTGACAATCATGAAGACAATTTGTTCTCATCTAGAGCAGAATTGGTTGCTGACCTGATATCCAAAGAAAAAGACTGTTGGGTGTGTGGGTTGGGTCTGATCTTAATGGATCAAATGCTTGCACTGTTCGGTTTGTGGTGACAGCTATGAGAACCCTTCCAAACAATAGAAGGGATCCAAAGGCTCTGTTTAAGAGACTACAAACCCCTTGGAATGAGGAGAGATAAGAGGTCTCTAGCTGACATCACTCACACTCAGGCACCTGCCTCCATGTTCTTTGATGTGTTTTTCACTGGGTACGGAGTTGCATGTGCCCTAGACCAAATTCGTGACATCACTAGACATGTAGAGATAATTGGAAATGCTACTTGAAATGCCCTGGAACAATTGAATGGCGAATTAAAATAATTGCGGAAATTGGCTTGGCAAAACAGAGAGGCTCTTGACTATCTTTTTGGCAGGTGGAGGCACTCGTGCAATCATTGGCGTTGAAATGTTGTACTTTTGTCTCAAATAACTCTTCAAATATGACTGATCTCGCAGAATACATTGCCACTGTTGCTATGAACAATTCCCCACAACCAGAGTGGACGCTTAAAACTTGGTTGGAATTCCTGTTTGGAAGTTGGGGATCCCAAATTGCAAAATAGGCTGCAGTGTGTGTTTTTTGCTTAGTTTGCCTAATTGTGTTATTAACATGCTGTGTATGTGTATGTATTTTTGATAAATTCACTGCCGTTAATAGAAGTACAACCTTTATTTTGATGATAGTATTATGACCATACTAATTAGATTGTATAACCCAGAATGAAGGGTTTGAAAGTGTTTATCTCATTAAATTTGTAACGATTATTATCATAGAAGTGATACAAGTGGGGAATGTGGAGGATAAATGTATAGTCTGGAGACAGCCTTGAATTGTACATCTTGTCTCATACAATCATTGGTTCCTGTAGGTGCTTGGTAGAGATATGAGGGGAAGACGGTCATGACCCCCTCCTCAGACTTTTTGGCAGAATGCCCAGAATACGTTCTATTTGTTAAGATAGGACACGGTGCCAGACACATGCAGGAACCAACCCTATGAACCATGCCTATGTACAGTAGCTTGTCTGTGTAAGCAGTATATAAGAGAACTAACAGGACTGCCCCTAAAGAGCTCACTTCAGACAGGTACTTTATGCATCTAAGTTTGACTGTGACCTCTCCAGCTTTCTGATAATAAAGAATGATTCATTCAAGTTTGACTTTTGAGTCCCTGGTGGCAATTTCCATGACAAGTGTTACATTGACAATTTAACAAAGTGAGTTTGACTCAGACACAAATTCATGTGTTTCGATTTAGGTCAGAATGTTGTTAAAACACCACAACAATTTAAGCAGGCTCCTCAGTTGGAAGAAGTTGCAACTGTCTTTGCCGCTGCATTAAGGACACAATTAAATATACTGTTCCATCCTACCATCCACTGGTTTATTATTCAATGTGAGCGGAGGGTGTGTATAAATGCACTTCTGTCTGCATAAAGCCTTCTAAATGTTCTTTATACAACAACACCAGGATTCCAAGACACTGCTTTCTTACTTCAGCCCAGCCATATTATCATCCAGTGATCTAATTATTAAAGGACAATCTCCTTATTCCCTGATACCAACCATATGTTGACTCATTTTGTCAACCCCTGTACAGCATGTATAGAATTCTACAGGCTTTTAGAGAGATCTAGAAAGAGCTAGAGAGCTCTAGGAAGAGCTAGAGAGATCTAGCCTGGCTGGAGAGAGATCTAGAGACTCTGCTTTATTGGTTGGTTTGCTTCAGCTCTATGACGCGACGCACTGAGCCAATGGTGGAGCTCATGCTGCCCCAGTCGCTGTGCTTGTTGTACTCGCCAGGGCGTAGGAAGTACTGACGACCCCTGTAGTTGGGGTGCTCATTAAGGATCCAGTAGCCCTCCATGACATTGCATGATGAGATGTCTCGCAGGTGGAAGCGGTCTTGCAGGTTGGGACAGTCATCGCTCAGCTCCATCATCTTGCCCCCAAAGTCTGATCTCTCAAAGATCTTCATCCTGTAGTTTCCATTATACTGCGCAAGGAGAAAATTGATTCACTTTACAGAACTGAAATAATGGTTTTCTATATCAGACTTTTAGGTCTGAACACTCAGTATGAAGGCTCCCTAGCTACACATAATATTGTCATAACAATTATGTAAGGTGTTCTAATCAGTCATGACAGCTGCTGTAAATTTATAGGAATCTGACAACAATCTGACAGCTACATTTAAGACTGTATTGATTCAAACAAAATAGATGTTTTGGTCAATTTCAATTGGCAAGGCATACTTCATACAAACATTCCTAAATAATAGTTTGTATTTGTATTTATTATGGATCCCCATCCCCATGCCAAGGCAGCAGCTACTCTTCCTGGGGTCCAGCAAAATTAAAGCTGTTTTAAAAACATTACAATACATTCATAACAGATTTCACAACATATTAATTGTGTGCCCTCAGGCCTCTACTCTACTACCACATATGTATAACACAGAATTCATGTGTACATGTGTGTTTGTTATTGTGTGTTTGTGTGCATGTGTCTATGTTTGTGTTGCTTCACAGTCCCCGCTGTTCCATAAGGTGTATTTTAATCTGTTTTTTAAATCAAATTTTACTGCTGGCATGAGTTACTTGATGTGGAATAGAGATTCATGTAGTCATGGCTCTATGTAGTACTGTGCGCCTCCCATAGTCTGTTCTGGACTTGGGGACTGTGAAGAGACCTGGCATGTCTTGTGGGGTATGCATGGGTGTCCGACCTCTGCGCCAGTAGTTCAAACAGACAGCTCGGTACATTCAAGTTTGTGTCAAGTCAATTGCCTATGCACCAATGTCTAACATGTGTCAGCTGTCATAACTGTTTAAGAAGGTATAACAGATTCAAGAGCATTTGTTTGTGCTATGTTGTGTCATGTCAGTCAAGATAAAGTTGTTCTCACAGCAGGGATGATGCGACAGGAGCGGATGCAGTCGTTGAAGCCGGACCAGCGGTGGTGGTCAGGGTACTTCCCCCTTGTCAGCATATACTGGTACCCAGAATAGTTAGACTTCTCATAGGCCACCCAGCACCCACTGTCCACCCGGATGGAGTTACACCGGGAGAAGTGGGAGTGCATGTCAGCGCAGTCACCACTGCACTCATAGTGGCGTCCCTCAAAACTCCTGCCCTCGTAGAAGATGATCTGAACAGAGAGCCTCTGAAGTTAATGGGAATACAGGCAGAAACACATCTCTACATTTTAATGAAAGCCTCTAAAGTAATGGGAATACAGGCAGAAACACATCTCTACATTTTAATGAAAGCCTCTAAAGTAATGGGAATACAAGCACAAACACATCTCTACATTTTAATCAAACTAGCTTTCTGGGTGAAAAACACCTCTTTATTTGGATTTACACATGAAATTGACTTAGCAAGTATTTTTGAGAATGGCACAAAGGATAGGAGAACCCCTCAAGTACAATTTTCCTAGCCTGGTCCCAGATCTGTATGTGCTGACTCAATAACACCTATTGTCATGGTCATTGTCAATGTCATGCCAAACAACTGCTACAGGAGTTGAGTATACAGCACAATCATATCTGGAACCAGGCAAAATTTTCCTGGGATCGTACAACAATTATGATTTCACACAAAAGCCTTATGACTAAACCAGAACTGGAATTGCAATAGACTTGAAAGGCGTTTTTTAGGACAATGATATGTTCTGCTTACCTTACCCATCATGACTGTGTAGGTCACCAGGACAGGCCTGTCCTCATCCCAAAGCCTTTTATGTGTCCGAAAAAGGACAGAGCATTGTTAGTAAAATCAGGTGAGTTATCATGTCAGCACAAACTGTTCTATATATCTGCCCCCATGACACTAAGCACATGTCAACCTCATGCTCCCTTTAGATTGAATTCCATTGTCATACAAATCCAGTTAGACTCTTTTCTAGGCCCAGACAATAGAGTTGCACACTGGTTTGGTCCTGAGAAAAACATGACTCGGAACAGGTTTGAAAAAGGTTAGTTGCAAAACTGGGCTTCACTCACTCTCACAAACATCTGACCCCTACCTGTCCTACTGTCCTACTCTAACAGCCATATTTAAATCATTCTGAATGATGGCTTTGGTGTATAATAATCTTTGTTCTACTCAGCAGTTTTCAGGTTCCATCTTGAAATATTCTCATATACAGTGAGGGAAAAAAGTATTTGATCCCCTGCTGATTTTGTACGTTTGACCACTGACAAAGAAATGATCAGTCTATAATTTTAATGGTAGGTGTATTTGAACAGTGAGAGACAGAATAACAACAAAACAATCCAGAAAAACACATTTTTATGAATTGATTTGCATTTTAATGAGGGAAATAAGTATTTGACCCCTCTGCAAAACATGACTTAGTACTTGGTGGCAAAACCCTTGTTGGCAATCACAGAGGTCAGACGTTTCTTGTAGTTGGCCACCAGGTTTGCACACATCTCAGGAGGGATTTTGTCCCCCTCCTCTTTGCAGATCTTCTCCAAGTCATTAACTACTTACGGAGTGGTGGGGCGCTAGCGACACTACCCGGTGAAACGCAAGGCGCCAAATTCAAAATCCAAAAGTTTAATTATTAAACATTCATCCATATACAAGTGTTGCATAGTCATCAAAAGCTCTGCTTCTTGGCAATATCACAGCGTGGTCAGATTTCAAAAAGGCTTTACGGCGAAAGCACAACATTTGATTGTTTCAGGGTAGCTCCTCCAATTTTTCAGAACTAGCATAAATTCATAAACCATCGCGGTTCACACAAAACACATTTCACAGCGAAAACAAATCCCTTACCTTTTGAAGAACTTCTGCTGAGGGCTTCCCAAGTGTTCAACGAAGACATCCAATGGTTCTTTTGTTAGAAAAAGTAATTTATTATATCCATAAATCTCTGTTTGGTTGGCGCGTTATGTTCAGAAAATCAAACGTCAATCGCCCATTGAACCGTGAAGAGAACGCGTTCAAATAAACCTATAAACTTTTCCTAAACAAATCAAATACCAGTTAAAATGCATCCTTAGCTATCCTTTTATGAATATTAGCAATAATATTTCACTCGGATGGTCACCTATACCTTATTATACAAGTAAAATAAAGTGGGGCGCGCCAGCCAGACTCGCACCCGAGAAAACTTGTTGACATTTCAGGTCCCCATGCCATTTCCTGTACCTATTCGTTCTGCTTACTCCAATCTCCCTGAGTCTTTGTATATAGACTGCTGACATCTAGTGGAAGCCATAGGTACTGCAGTCTCAGTCCTGGAAACAAATACATTCAATAGGGAGTGTGTCTAACAGAGCCAAAGGTCACCAGAAACTGATTTCTCGGGTTTTTCCCTGCTAAATGAGTTCCGTTGTACTCACAGACATTATGTTAACACTTTTAGAAACTTCAGAGTGTTTCCTATCCAATAGTACTAATTATGTGCATATCCTATTTTTTGAGCCTGAGTGGCAGGCATTTTGCTTTGGGCACGTCAGACTCTCCAAAACCGTCACCTTCACCTGCCGCTCCCTAAGAAGTTAACTTGTTAGGCAGTAGTGGGGCGCTCCCGACACTACCAGGTGAAATGCAAGGCAAAATCCAAAAGTTGAATTATTAAACATGCTCCAATATACAAGTGTTTCATACTCATCAAAAGCTCTGCTTCTTGGCAATATCACAGCATTGTCGGATTTCAAAAAGGCTTTACGGCGAAAGCACTACATTTGATTGTTTGAGGGTAGCACCTTCAATATTTTCCATAACCATGAAATCTTTAGCCAGCGCGGTCGATAGAAAATGCATTTCACAGGGAAAACCTGTGCCTTACCTTTTGTAGAACGTCTGCAGAGGGCTTCCTAAGTGTCCAACGAAGACAATCCATGGGTATTTGGTTAGAAAAAGTCATTAATTATATCCATAAATCTCCGTTTGGTTGGCGCCATGTGTTCAGAAAATCCAACGTGAAGAGAACGCGTTCATCTAAACCTATAAACTTTCCCTCAACAAAACAAAAACCAATTAAAATGCATCCTTAGCTTATCTTTTATGAATAAAAGTGATAATCTTTCACTTGGATGGTCACCTAAACGTTATAGAAGTCAAATAAAGTGGACCGCTCAGCCAAACGTGCGCCCAAAAACTTGCAACTGAAAAAGAGCTCCCGTCACTAAAACATCTACCTATTGAAGACAATGGTTCCGATTGCCATGAAACCTTACGTATACACTGCTGACATCCGGTGGAAGCCATAGGTACTACATTCAGTGTCCTGATATAAAGGGTTTTCAACAGGCAGTCTGTCAAAGTGGGCCATAAGCCACCAGAATGACATTTCCGGATGGAATTTTCTCTGGTTTTTGCCTGCCAAATGAGTTCTGTTATACTCACAGACAAAATGTTAACACTTTTGGAAACCTCAGAGTGTTTCCTATCCAATAGTACTAATTAGTACTAATTATGCATATGCATATCCTATTTTCTGAGCCTGAGTGGCAAGCATTTTACTTTGGGCACGCCAGATGCTCCAAAACCGTCACTCCAGCTGCCGCTGCTTGAGAGGTTAACAGCTTCTACCCCCATAAGACTGCTGAACAATTAATCAAATGGCCACCCGGACTATTTACATAGACCCCCCCCCCCCTTTATGTTTTATCACTGTTGCTACTCGCTGTTTGATCTATGCATAATCACTTTAGCTCTACTTTTATTTTATTTATTTAACTAGGCAAGTCAGTTAAGATCAAATTCTTATTTACAATGACGGCNCCCTGCACATTGACTCGGTACCGTTACCCCCTGTACATAGCCTCGTTATTGTTTATTGTGTTACTTTTTATTTTATTTTTTTACTTTAGTTGATCTGGTAAATCTTTTCTTAACTCTTTCTTGAACTGCATTGTTACGGTTACGGGCTTGTAAGTAAGCATTTTACTGTAATACTTGTTGTATTCGGTGCATGTGACAAATAAAGTTTTATTTTATTTGATTAGAAGACAACAGTATATGCACACTGTAATAATAGAACAAAAAAGATAATTGTCACAAACGAGACTCCCGCGGTTCCTCCTGCTCACCACCAGAGGGAACCCTCTCCTGAATATTAAACCCTTTGAACTACATATCCCACATACCTGGCTCTGATTACCTTTGCACCTGACTTTCATCAGTGGACTATTTAGGTGCTCTCAGACTCTCTCTCATGGCGAAGTTTTGTTTTTCCCTGGTGATCATTTCTGAGCGTTTCTTCCCGTGTTTGTCTTCCCGTGGATTTATTCTGGACTGTTTTTTCCTCTCCTTGTTTCTTTGCTGCCTGCCCTGGACTATATTCTATACTGGACTGATTTATGTAAGTTTGCTGCCTGCCCTGACCTTATGCCTGTTCCTGGATTACGAGTTGCCTTATCTCTACTGTTGTGTTTGCTGGTGATTGACCCTGATTGTACGACCAAGATTATAATAAAACTGCAAATGGATCCTCACTCTCCTGGAGCTTCATTACAATAATGAAGCATTGTTGAAGTTTTAAATAAAATTTAAAAATTGGAAAAAATCACAACGTATTTTGACAACAGCAGGGAGAAGTAGGACCCACTGGCTGGAATGGGTGAACCCATTCCCCAAAAGCACCTCTGCTCATAGGGGGGACACACAAGTTAACTTCCTGACTGATGTCTTGAGATGTTGCTCCAAAATATCCACATAATTTTCCCGTATCATGATTCCATCTATTTTGTGAGGTGCACCAGTCCCTCCTGCAGCAAAGCACCCCCACAACATGATGCTGCCACCCCAGTGCTTCAGGGTTGGGATGGTGCTCTTCGGCTTGCAAGCCTCCCCCTTTTTCCTCCAAACATGATGATGGTCATTACGGCCAAACAGTTCTATTTTTGTTTCATCAGACAGGAGGACCTTTCTCCAATAAGTACGATCTTTGTCCCCATGTGCAGTTGCAAACCATAGTCTGGCTATTTTATGGCGGTTTTGGAGCAATGGCTTCTTCCTTGCCGAGCGGCCTTTCAGGTTATGTCGTTATAGGACTCATTTTACTGTGGATGTAGATACTTTTGTACCTGTTTCCTCCAGCATCTTCACAGGGTCCTTTGCTGTTGTTCTGGGATTGATTTGCACTTTTCGCACCAAAGTACGTTCATCTCTAGGAGACAAAACGCGTCTCCTTCCTCAGAGGTTTGACGGCTGTGTGGTCCCATGGTGTTTATTCTTGCGTACTATTGTTTGTACAGATGAACGTGGTACCTTCAGGCGTTTCGAAATTGCTCCCAAGGATGAACCAGACTTGTGGAGGTCTAAACATTTATTCTTAGGTCTTGGCTGATTTCTTTTGATTTTCCCATGATGTCAAGCAAAGAAGCACTGAGTTTGAAGGTAGGCCTTCAATTACATCCACAGGTACACCTCTAATTGACTCAAATGATGTCAATTAGCCTATCAGAAGCTTCTAAAGACATTACATAATTTTCTGGAATATTCCAAGCTGTTTAAAGGCACAGTCAATTTAGTGTATTGATAGGGATGTTTGTAAGTAATGACTAAGAATATTCCATTCTGAAAATGTATACAATAGGGATAGGGTTATAAGACAATGATAATCCAATTGAAGTGTGTGTGTCTAGCATTTGTGTATACTGTATAGAGACTGGGACAAGGTGGTACTATCTTGCCAGAAGGAGTAGCTGTGGGAACAAAGAATTCTTGGTGAAACCAGATTGTAGGAGAGAGGCCTTCTCGTCCTTGGGAAGGGAGGGACTGATATGAGATGTCTGGAATTGACTTATGTTGCAAGACGGTGTTATGCCGAGGGATGTACTGTGGGAAAATATTATTTCCTAGAGAGGGTGGGGCATTTGTATCTTTTGTATTCAACTTGTACAATATAAAAAGACTGTGTTCACCTTTGAAATTCAGAGCTCGCGTGAATAAACATTTTGACATTTGACAATTGTAGACTGGGCTCCTCTCTGTCTTATTTCAACCAGTATCTTACAAATTCTGGGTTACAGACGGAGTTGTTTAATTGAAGTTCAGTTTATGAACATTGAGTACAAAATTATCATAACATGTACGTAAACTTCTGACCCACTGGAATTGTGATACAGTGAATTAAAAGTGAAATAATCTGTCTGTAAACAATTGTTGGTGTAATGACGCTCCAGGAGAGTGAGGATCCATTTGCAGTTTTATTACAATCTTGGTCGTACAAACAGGGTCAATCGCCAGCAGACACAACAGTAGGGATAAGGCAAATCGTAATCCAGGTACAGGCATAAGGTCAGGGCAGGCAGCAAGCTTACAAAAATCAGTCCAGTAAAGAATATAGTCCAGGGCAGGCAGCAAATAATCAAGGAGGGAAAAACAGTCCAGAGTAAATCCACGGGCAGACAGACACAGGAGAAAACGCTCAGAAATGATCACCAGGGTTAACAAGACTTCGCAAAGAGAGAGAGTTTGAGAGCACCTAAATAGTCTACTGATGGG
>QNTS01000134.1:184238-205505 GCA_003317085.1 Hucho hucho | reverse complement strand
TGACCAAATACTTATTTTCCACCATAATTTGCAAATAAATTCATTAAAAATCCTACAATGTGATTTTCTGGATTTTTTTTCCTCATTTTGTCTGTCATAGTTGAAGTGTACCTATGATGAAAATTACAGGCCTCTCTCATCTTTTTAAGTGAGAGAACTTGCACAGTTGGTGGCTGACTAAATACTTTTTTTCCCCACTGTATGTATCTCTCGCTTAAACTGACAGATTTTGATGGGCATTTTTTTGTTATGTAACTTCGATTGACTCACTAGTATGTCAATCGACTCTAGTTTTTTTTATGTAACAGACACAAACTATTATGTAAGACCAACAGCTCCTAAAGATTCAGCCTAATTTTTTACATAAATAAGTATTATTTGAATAATTCTTACTCTGATTAGGCTAAGCAATAAGTTGATTGTTTTGAACGTTAGGACATAAATAAATTACCTTATGCTGTACTCGTATTGAAAAGACAGGTTGAAGAGATCTGGCCGGGGGTTAGAGAGGATGGTCCCCCTGCAGTCACAGAAAACTGAATATCAGACATCACTCCTAATAGTGGTTTGACATCACTCACAATATCAGTGGCTATATATAATGTTATTGTGAGCGCAGTATAGAATCTTTGTGGAGTTGATAAACTAATAGTACAAAAAGCTTTCATAAAACAATGCATATATATATAGTTGAAGTCGGAACTTTATATACACCTTAGCCAAATAAATTTTAACTACATTTTTCACAATTCCTGACATTTAATCCTAGTAAAAATTCCCTGTGTTAGGTCAGTTAGGCTCACCACTTTATTATTTATTTATTTAAGAATGTGAAATGTCAGAATAATAGTAGCGAGAATGATTTATTTCAGCTTTTATTTCTTTCATCACATTCTTAAAGTTTACATACACTCAATTAGCATTTGCTAGCATTGCCTTTAAATTGTTTAACTTGGGTCAAACGTTTCGGGTAACCTTCCACAAGCTTCCCACAATAAGTTGGGTGAATTATGGCCCATTCCTCCTGACATAACTGGTGTAACTGAGTCAGGTTTGTAGGCCTCCTTGCTCGCACACGCTTTTTCAGTTCTGCCCACAAATTTTCTATAGGATTGAGGTCAAGGCTTTGTGATGGCCACTCCAATACCTTGACTTCGTTGTCCTTAAGACATTTTGCCACAACTTTGGAAGTATGCTTGGGGTCATTGTCCATTTGGAAGACCCATTTGCGACCAAGCTTTAACTTCCTGACTGATGTCTTGAGATGTTGCTTCAATATATCCACATAATTTTACTCCCTCATGATGCCATCTATTTTGTGAAGTGCACCAGTCCCTCCTGCAGCATAGCACCCCCACAACATGATGCTGCCACCCCTGTGCTTCACGGTTGGGATGGTGTTCTTCGGCTTGCAAGCCTCCCCCTTTTTCCTCCAAACATAACGATGGTCCTTATAGCCAAACAGTTCTATTTTTGTTTCATCAGACCAGAGGACATTTCTCCAAAAAGTACGATCTTTGGCCCAATGTGCAGTTGCAAACCGTAGTCTGGCTTTTTTATGGCGGTTTTGGAGCAGTGGCTTCTTCCTTGCTGAGCGGCCTTTCAGGTTATGTCGATATAGGACTCATTTTACTGTGGATATAGATACTTTTGTACCTGTTTTCTCCAGCATCTTCACAAGGTCCTTTGCTGTTGTTCTGTGATTGATTTGCACTTTTCGCACCAAAGTACGTTCATCTCTAGGAGACGCGTCTCCTTCCTGAGCGGTGTGACGGCTGCGTGGTCCCATGGTGTTTATACTTGCGTACTATTGTTTGTACAGATGAACGTGGTACCTTCAGACATTTGTGGAGGTCTACAATTATTTTTCTGAGGTCTGGACTGGTTTCTTTTGATTTTCCCATAATTTCAAACAATGAGGCACTGAGTTTGAAGGTAGGCCTTGAAATACATCCACAGGTACACCTCCAGTTGACTCATATTATGTCAATTAGCCTATCAGAAACTTCTAAAGGCATGACATAATTTTCGGGAATTTTCCAAGCTGTTTAAAGGCACAGTCAACTTAGTGTATGTGAACTTCTGACCCAGTGGAATTGTGATACAGTGAATTATAAGTGAAATAATCTGTCTGTAAACAGTTGTTGGAAAAATGACTTGTGTCATGCACAAAGTATATGTCCTAACCGACTTGCCAAAACTATACTTTGTTAACAACTTCCGAATTCAACTGTATATATATATATATATATATACACTCATTCAAGGGTTTTTCTTTATTTTTACTATTTTCTACATCAAAACTGTGAAATAACACATAACACATGGAATCATGTAATAACCCAAAAAGGTTATTTCCAAGTATAGCCACCCTTTGCCTTGATGACAGTTTTGCACACTCTTGGGATTCTCTCTACATAGACTATCACATTGGATTGTGGACACTATCATAACAGCATAATGTCTGGCCAGCCATCTGCTGTAGTGGCGCATTCAACTAGAGCAGTAGCTACATCGTGGGCACTGCTCCGAGGAGTTCCCCTCAATGACATTTGCGCCTCGGCTAGCATATTTTTCTAGATACTATTAAGTTATTGTTGCCCTCGACAATGCGGTCGGAATGGCTGCGTTGGGTGTTGCCTCCACTTCCCTGAGTGGGGACGGGGGAACATAGCAACTATGACTGCCCTGAGCTCAGTCTAATGGGACATTGCTCTCTGTCTGGCCCTTACCTAGTTCACCGATGAATCTGGTACTGTGATACCATATTGGAGTGATCCAATATAGTGCTACATAACAAAGGTTACGTATGTAACCACGGTTATTTGAGCTATTGGATCACTCCAATCCTCTTTGTTGGTGATCTACGGGTCCTCGAAAAGGACACAAGATGGAAGTAGTGCGACGGCAGCTATTTAAACGGTACACGGGACTAATCTGAAATTCTTACTCGGCATGTAACCTTCCACACGGAAGGACACCATATTGGAGTGATCCAATAGCTCACATAACCGTGTTTACATAGGTAACCTTCGTTCGCATACGCCGATTCATGGACCGTCTATTTCTGGGTTGCATCCGGTTTATATGCACCAACATCATGTGCACTAGCAGTGACGACAGCATCACGTCATCCAAACACTTGGCAGACATTGGATCTTCGGGGCTGTGAGTGATGGAAAAATGATTGGGCCTCATTGACAGTTGTTTGAATAATTCAATGGATGTTTTGTGCACAGAGGTGATGAGTAAATGGTCTTATTAGGAATGTTCTATTCTGACTTCTCTATGTGGCCATGTATGGAAGTTGTCTTTTTGGGCTGGGCTTCAGTTAAACTGCAGTACCGAATAAAAGATGTTGGAGCAGTCGAAACCGTGCTTCTAGACCAAGTCCCCGCTCCTGCACACGTTGGCCTCGGCTGGGCTCGAGTGCTAATGTGCATGTACTAATGAACTCCTGAAATGCAACTGTGTGTAAATTACGTTCAAAACAATGGTCTGACATCTTGGAGGCTGTTTCTTGTTCTTATTATAGCTCAGTGGTTTCACCCAGCTTTGCAGCTTGAACCACTAAAAAAGAGGCTAGCTCGCTCATAACTCATTGTCGAAGATGGCACCAGTGAGGGTCACAAGAAGTGGGCTTATTTAAATATTTTGTGTGTCCGTAGATGAAGCGTGCATTGGGCCTCAAGACGGTATATGAGTGGAATGTTTTTTGTATGGATCTTCAAAGCAGAGCCCCTATCAAGGGGGTTTTCTCTGGGGTGGCGCATAAAGTGCATGCAGATGTAATGCCTGAGGAAGTAGGCGAAGTGGTTGGTGCACGTCTACTGACCTTTTTTGTAGATGAAGTGAAGAAATTCACTTCATCCGTCTCTCCCTTCTCATGTAAAGTTGGGCTATATGAAATACCCTGTAAGAGCCTTCTTGCACAAACCCTTTCAATGCCATAAATGCAGAAGATTTGAACATGTGTCAAGTGTATGCAGATGGGAAGAGTATCAAATGCCAGTGGAGGTTAGATGTTGCAATTGTGATGGTGAACATGCACCCTAATTCCCAGATTGCCCTGTTAGGAAGGAGACAGAGGTGGCAAGAGAAAGGGCTGTCCAGCATGTTTCCTACCTGGAGGCGGTGAGCGAGTAGAGATGAAGAAGCAATGGCACACCAGTGTATGTTTCTCGGCAACCGAGGCATCATGATTAAGTATATTGCATGTTAAAAAGGTGGCCTTCTAGCATTTATTGCAATGGTCATAAACTGCACAGCACAAACAGAGAATAAATCAGAGATAATTGGAATAATTGTGAGTGCAGCAGAACGCTTTCTGTGACTCAGTGAGTTTACAGCCGAGGCATTGCAAGAAATCCTGTCAAATTATATTTAGCCCTCACAGGCCCCTGAACCTGTGTAGGGATGTGACTAAAATTGGAATGCGACTGAAGTAGTGGGATGTATTTTTTAATAAAATTTTTATTTAACTTTCCAATAATGGCTTTTTTTTTTATATAGTTTACCACCCGCACAGTAGGTGGCATGCACCTCTAACAATTGTTAGCAGACCGCCATAATATCATAGAAGAAAAGGAAGATTCTGTCATTGACGCCATCCGTTTGGTGCGAAGCAGACCCGGTGGAGAGCGTGGTGAAAAAGATGGGTTTATGTCCTGTTGAGTTTTGATGCAGAGTCTTTACTCAGCAAAGTCAAGTTAGTATGTGTCAGTTATTTTTACCTTTATTTTACTAGGCAAGTCAGTTAAGAACAAATTCTTATTTTCAATGACGGCCTAGGAACAGTGGGTTAACTGCCTGTTCAGGGGCAGAACGACAGATTTGTACCTTGTCAGCTCGGGGATTTGAACTTGCAACCTTTCAGTTATTAGTCCAACACTCTAACCACTAGGTTACCCTGCCGCCCCAAGTTATGCTTTGAGAGCTTCTGTCCCGAACCCAGTACGGTGTTTTAAGTGCCAAGCTTACGGTCATGTTGCAGCAGTGTGCAGGTGGGAGCTTCCTAGTTGTGAGAAGTGTGCAGGAGGGCATAAGGCAAAGGAATGTGTAGTAATCGGTGGGAAACGTTATGTGTGTTATCTGTAGGGGTACCCATGCTGCTGTAGATCAGAACTGTCCGGTGAGAGAAAGGCAGGTTGACGTTGCCAGGATCAGAATAGTACAGAAGGTGACGTTTGCGGAGGCAGTGAAGAGAGTATTTCACTACACCCTCAATAACATCTGCTAAATATGCGTATGCGACCAATACAATTTGATTTGATTTTCTGATTTGATTTTAGTAAAAGAGGAAGATGGGTCCAGGTCGAGAGATCCTAAGAGGCTCCCTGTGTGCAGGCTGAGGCCAGTAGAGAGTGATAGGAATAACGTGCTCCAGTAAGGTTGGTTTCATAGTGTTCATAGTCATGCTTATCAACTGTACAGAAGAAATGTAACGTAAATCACAGAAAGGTTTTTGAACACCTACACATTCAAGGGTTTTTCTTTATTTTTACTATTTTCTACATTGTAGAATAATAGTGAAGACATCAAAACTATGAAATAACACATATGGAATCATGTAGTAACCAAAACAGTGTTAAACAAATCGAAATATATTTTATATTTGAGATTCTTCAAATAGCCACCCTTTGCCTTGATGACAGCTTTGCACACTCTTGTCATTCTCTCAACCAGCTTCATGGGGTAGTCACCTGGAATGCATTTAATTTAACAGGTGTGCCTTGTTGAAAGTTAATTTGTTGAATTTCTTTCCTTCTTAATGCGTTTGAGCCAATCAATTGTGTTGTGACAAGGTAGAGGGGGACACAGAAGATAGCCCTATTTGGTAAAAGACCAAGTCCATATTATGGCAAGAACAGCCAAAATAAGCAAAGAGAAAAAACAGTCTATCATTACTTTAAGGTCCTGGAGTGGCCTAGCCAGTCTCCAGACCTTAATCCCATAGAAAATCTGTGGAGGGAGCTGAAGGTTCAAGTTGCCAAACGTCAGCCTCGAAACCTTAATGACTTGGAGAAGATCTGCAAAGAGGAGTGGGACAAAATCCCTCCTGAGATGTGTGCAAACCTGGTGGCCAACCACAAGAAACGTCTGGCCTCTGTGATTGCCAACAAGGGTTTTGCCACCAAGTCATGTTTTGCAGAGGGGTCAAATACTTATTTCCCTCATTAAAATGCAAGTCAATTTATAACATTTTTCACATGCGTTTTTCTGGATATTATTGTTGTTATTCTGTCTCTCACTGTTCAAATAAACCTACCATTAAAATTATAGACTGATCATTTCGTTGTCAGTGGGAAAACGTACAAAATCAGCAGGGGATCAAATACTTTTTTTCCCTCACTGTAATTAGTACCATTGGATAGGAAACACTCTGAAGTTTCTAAAAGTGTTAACATAATGTCTGTGAGTATAACAGAACTGATATAGCAGGCGAAAACCAGAGGAAAATCCATCCGGAATTGCAGTTTTTTGTGACCTTTGCTCTGTTTGAGACTCTCCCCATTGACTTCAATGCAATCCAGCTCAGAGATTGCAGTACCTATGGCTTCCACTAGATGTCAACAGTCTTTATAAAAAGACTGGAAGCGATAGCAGTAAGCAGAATGGATAGGAACAGGAAATTGTCCAGGGAGCTCAGATGTCAACAAGATTTCTCGGGCGCGAGACTGGGTGCGCGCCCCACTTTATTTTACTTATATAACGTTTAGGTGACCATCCGAGTGAAATATTATCGCTAATATTCATAAAAGGATAGCTAAGGATGCATTATAACTGGTCTTTGATTTGTTTAGGAAAGGTTTATAGGTATATTTGAACGCGTTCTCTTCACGTTTCAATGGGCGATTCGACGTTGGATTTTCTGAACTTAACGCGCCAACCAAACTGAGATTTAACCTATATTATTTACTGAAAAAGATTGTTTTCTTGGTAACCTACAGAAGCAACCTGTGAACCCTTCGGGAGTCGTCTTCAAGAAGCTTTCCATTCCCTAAACAAAATCGACACTATACACAAAACACACTGGGCGCGACCAAATACTTAAATACGATTACGTATTTATAATCTCCACGATAGGAGTTTGTTAGTTTACATGTGCTTTTGCCGTAAAGCCTTTTTGAAATCTGACAACGCTGTGATATTGCCAAGAAGCAGAGCTTTTGATGGCTATGCAACACTTGTATATTGATGAATGTTTAATAATTCAACTTTTGGATTTTGAATTTGGCGCCTTACATTTCACCGGGTAGTGTCGGGAGTGGCCCGCTAGCGCGCCGGTGCTCCCTAAGTAGGTAAGACATGAAGGTCAGTCAATACGGAAAATGTCAAGAACTTTGAACGTTTTTTTCAAGTGTGTAGTATCTGTGATCTACATTTGTTTATATTATTTACGATGCCGTTACTAAGCAGTAATGTATTATGGCAGTGTTACATTACTACACCTAATAGGAAATGCACATGCGCACTATTATGCCGAGGGCTGTGGAGCACGAGAGGTTTTTGACTAAACGAAACTAACTGTTCTCCTGTCTCCTGCCTGGTCATTTCTCCACAACACAAATATTACAGTGGCGACGAGGTGATTAAGCTTCTTAAACGGACATTGCTTGAAGGGAAGAATGTTGCGTGAGTAATGAAACTCAAAATGTAAATCGTCAGTAATTTATTAAAAAAATTCGCCAGTAGAAAAGGCACTGCTAGCACTGCTAGTAGGTACAGTATTCAGGAGCTGCCAGTAGCAAGCCTATTGGAGTCCAGAATAGCGACGCTGCCCTCTGGTGGTAAAAAAAAACTGTCATTGAACCCATTGAAATTATGCGATCTCAGTGGAGAAATATTGTAAAAAATATATATATATTTCAGATGTTTCTGCACTTACTTCATTCACTGCACTCATTTGTAATATGGTACACTGTGTAATGTATCTTCTTCCTTAAGAAGATACATTACACAGTGTACATTATTACAAATGAGTGCAGTGAATGAAGTAAGTGCAGAAACATCTGAAATGAAGAAAGTGAAGAATTAGCTGAAAATTAAGAAAATTAAGGTATACAAGGCATAAGGAAACTGAACAATTAACTGTGAAAATGGCAACCATTGGTCGAGTACCAGAGTTTGAAGCTACAAAAGAGGATTTTGATTCCTATTTAGAGCGTTTTGAGCGTTGGCTGGCTGCAAATTAAATCAAAGATGAAAAGAAAGCAGACGTATTTCTTAGTGTTTTGGGTCCAACTGAGTATGGATTGCTGAAAGGTCTCATTGAACCAATAAAAGCAGTGGAGTTGACCTATGCAGAACTGACTGAGACTCTTTCAAGGCATTTCAAGCCTATCGGTTAAGAGTAACGTCTTGCAAAGTCTAAAATGGTTGCAGTGGTCTCAGTTCCCCTTTGGCACCGACTGATGTAGGAACGAAACTTTTCCGACCGTTCATGTACACTCAAACGTGCTAAAGAACTACTGCGAGAGGGAGACAAGTTTGTATGTGGTCTCACAGGTGAAGCATATCACAGAAGGCTTCTGTCAGAGAAGGACCTGATCTTTAAGAAGGCCTGTGATATCGCACTTGGACTCGGGCTTGCCCACAGGGATACTATTGAGCTATCAGGACATGCAGAACGTCAGAAAGGTGTTCACAAGGTCAGTGATGCACGTGGTGAAAAAGGCTCACAAAAGTCACACTTTTCTCAGTCCCGTCCTCAAGGTTACACAAGAACTAAACGTCCCACATCACAAAGGTCTAAGCCAAGTTGCTACAGATGTGGGGGAGATAATCATCAGCACAGTAAATGTCGATTCCAAAATGAAAAGTGCCACAATTGTGGAAAGGTTGGACATCTACAGAGAGTGTGTAAAGCTCCAAAACGCACAGCTAGAGCGCACAAGGTGTCAGACGCAGCACAAGAAGAGGAAGGTACAACTGATTCAGTATTGGAACTGTTCACAGTGTACACAGCTCAACAACAAAAATATGGAATCTATCTCAGCATGGAGTTAGCGGGAAAACCAGTACAAATGCAGCTGGACACCGGAGCGTCAGTATCTCTGGTTCCAGAGAGACTCTATAAAGAAAAACTGAAAGAGTGCCCTCTTCCGCCAGCATCCATCTGCCTTTCTTCATACACTGGTGACACTATTCCTGTGTTAGGGCAGATCCAGGTACCAGTCCGGTATGAGGGGAAGGAGTGGACGCTACAGCTTGTCATTGTTAAGGGAGAAAAATCTGCCTTGCTAGGCAGAAACTGGCTACAAAAGATCAAGTTGAACTGGGGAGAAATCTTCAGTTTGAGGAATGACAAACCAGTCAGTCAGGCTACACTCACTAACATGCTGGAGAAGCACAAATAACTTTTCAAAGATGACTACGGCGAAATACAAGACTTCACAGCAAAAGTCAGAGTGCAAGAAGGAACCAAGCCTATCTTTCACAAACCACGTCCTGTTCACTACGCTCTTAAGAAAGCAGTAGAGAAGGAACTGGACCGCCTACAGAATAATAAAATCATCACGAAAGTAGCGAGGAGCGACTGGGCCGCTCCGATCGTTGTAGTCCCAAAGAAAGACAAGACCGTCAGAATGTGCGGCGACTACAAGGTCACAGTAAATCGCTGCATACTACCAGAGGAATATCCACTACCAAACGCTGAAGATCTGTTTGCCACTCTAGCTGGTGGGAAGGTTTTCAGTAAGCTGGACCTGTCATTCGCTTATCAGCAACTGAAGCTGGATCCGGAGTCAGAACAGTATCTGACCTGCATGAGGGACATCCAGGGATCACTCGAATGAAAGCACTCGCCCGCAGTTATCTGTGGTGGCCTGGACTGGATCAGGACATTCAACAGCATGTAGGCCACTGCTCACCTTGTGAAGCTGTTCGCAAGAAGCCTGATGCTGCACCTCTTCATCTATGGTTCTGGGCTGCTACACCATGGGAACGCATCCATGTGGATTACGCCGAGATTGACAAGCAACATTTCCTTGTTGTCGTTGATGTCCATTCAAAGTGGATGGAAGTGTTCCCTACTCAACTGACCACAGCTGAGAAGACTGTCAAATGTTCTCAGACACCTGTTCGCATCCTTTGGACTAGTCATGGAGCTCGTATTGGACAATGGCCCTCCTTTTACGTCAAACGATTTTCAAATGTTTCTCAAGAACAACGGAGTAAGGCACATCCTGTCACCACCTTACCATCCGGCATCAAACGGAGCAGCGGGGAGAGCCGTGAAAACCTTTAAGAAGGCCTGGACTAGACTCGAGGTTCAGTCTGTGCCCACCCACCAAAGGCTTCCCCGGTTCCTGTTCACTTACCGTAACACACCACACACAGTAACAGAACGTACACCAGCTGAACTGTTTCTGAAAGCCAATCACGTACCCACCTGACATTGTTGAAACCAGACTTGTCAAGCACTGTGGCAAAGCACCAGCTACAGCAGAAGAAAGCTCATGACAGACACTCAAAGACTGTCAGAGAATTCAAAGAGGGAGAGAGGGTGATGGTAAGTGATTTCAGACACCCCAATCGCCTGTGGAACTTAGGTGTGATCTTGCAACGCAGAGGACCTTTGACTTACCAAGTCCAAATTGGTCATCGCCATGTCAACATTCATGTGGATCATCTGCTACGGTCCAACGCTCCAGCAGAGACATGCCGAGAGAACAAGAACAATAACGACCCCCAGGACTATTCTCCTGACTGTGGACGTACGGGAGAGACAGAGCCTGACCTTCCACCCGAACCTGGCCCACCACCCGAAGGCCAGGAGGAGCAGAGATATCCTATTCGACAGCGAAGGGCACCTCAAAAGCTTGACCTGTGAGTTGAGCTGTTTCAGGAGGTAACAGACAGTAAAACAAACAAACACTTGAATATGTCCTAGATAAAAGGAAAGAAAAAGACAATTACCCGTGTTAGCTATTAGGACACAAATTCCATCTTCGGGGCAGAATAATCCCCTGGATTTGTGCTGGGCTCTGAAAAGTCTGCTTCAACCCAGTAGTTGAAAAATGTTTAAGAATGCACTCTTCAGATATTGCATTAGTAGTTCCCTAACATATTTACCTTGTTCTCTGGGAGTTAAACACTATGGGTGAGGAGTGTAGTATCTGTGATCTACATCTGTTTATATTAGTTACTATGTTGTTACTAAGCAGTAATGTATTACGGCAGTGTTACGTTACTACACCTAATAGGAAATGCACATGTGCACTATTATGCCGGGGGCTGTGGAGCACGAGGTTTTTGACTAAACGAGACTAACTGTTCTCCCGCCTCCTGCCTGGTCATTTCTCCACAACACAAATATTACAAAGTGCAGTCGCAAAAACTGGCTCTCAAGAGGACCGCCACAGGAATGGAAGACCCAGAGTTATCTCTGCTGCAGAAGATAAGTTCATTACAGTTACCAGCCTCAGAAATTGCAGCCCAAATAAATGCTTCACAAAGTTCAAGTAACAGAGACATCTCAACATCAACTGTTCAGAGGAGACTGTGTGAATCAGGCCTTCATGGTCGAATTGCTGCAAAGAAACCACTACTAAAAGACATCAATAAGAAGGAGACTTGCTTGGGCCAAGAAACACGAGCAATGTACATTAGACCAGTGGAAATTTGTCCTTTGGTCTGGAGTCCAAATTGGAGATTTTTGGTTCCAACTGCTGTGTCTTTGTGAGACGCGGTGTGGGTGAACGGATGATCGCCACATGTGTATTTCCAACCGTAAAGCATGGAGGAGGAGGTGTTATGGTGTGGGTGCTTTGCTGGTGACACTGTCTGTGATTTATTTAGAATTCAAGGCACACTTAACCAGCATGGCTACAACAGCATTCTACAGTGATACGCCATCCCATCTGGTTGCGCTTAGTGGGACTATCATTTGTTTTTCAACAGCACAATGACCCAAAACACACCTCCAGGCTGTGTAAGGGCTATTTGACCAAGAAGGAGAATGATGGAGTGCTGCATCAGATGACCTGGCCTCAACCAAATTGAGATGGTTTGGGATGAGTCTGACCGCAGAGTGAAGGAAAAGCAGCCAACAATTGCTCAGCATATGTGGGAATTCCTTCAAGACTGTTGGAAAAGCATTCCAGGTGAAGCTGGTTGAGAGAATGCCAAGAGTGTGCTAAGCTGTCATCAAGGCAAAGGGCGGCTATTTGAAGAATCTCAAATATAAAATATATTTTGATTTGTTTAACACTTTTTTGGTTACTACATGATTCCATATGTGTTATTTCATAGTTTTGATGTATTCACTATAATTCTACAATGTAGTAAATAGTAAAAATAAAGAAAAACCCTTGAATGAGTAGGTGATCTAAAACCTTTGACCGGTAGCGTATGTTGAGGTGGCAGCTACAGAAATGTACTTGGGTGTACTAGATTTTACTGCAGAAGTGTTACATGGTGTGTTGAACAATAGTGTCCCGTCTTCCCAGGCTGCAGGTCTGGTGTAGGAGCAGATAGGGCCAGGTAGTGGAATAGTGGTGAAGTTTTAATAGCTGTAGGGTCAGTTGATGGGGAAAAGGGAAGAAAAATTGCCCTATCTTTTTCTCTTCCCTTTTAGTGTCACAAAGTGTAATGAATTCACACTCCAGAACAGTAGGCATAAACAAAGGGCTAGATGAGAGAAATAGATGTATAGGGACAAAATGTGGGGGTGTATGCACCTTTCAGTTGGTTGTGATCCGCCAATACAAATTTATAGAAGAAGTAGTACTGAAGGCCTTCCGAGTATTTTTGGTGATCCGGCTTTTTGGCTCTGTTCACGTAAAAGAGCCGGCACATTTGGCTCCCAAACGGCTCTTCGTTGAAAATGCTCAATGATCGACCTATAAACATAAAAAAATATAATCTTCAATGTAAAGTTCGAAATGAATTTAAACGTGAAATCCACATTAAAATAAATGTGTACCTGGTCAAATTATTAGATGGCCTGCAAATTGTGTTTTTCTACACAAAAAAAGTGGACCAGATTGACACGCTCTTCACACTATGTATTGTTCACCCCCTTTATATACTTATTTAGCAATTCATCTGCAGAAAAACAGTTTTGAGCTCAAAAAGCCGCAGTATGCAAATCAGGGAGCCAGGTCTTTCACGATTCGGTTCCCAACGTTCACCAAAAAGATCCATTCATAAAGAGCCGTTCGTTCGCGAATAATCCATCACCAGGAGGAAGGAAATTAATATGGCTGCAGGTAGCTCCTGCACGATAGTGGAATATTTCGGGGGAGATGACGGCTACCGCTGTGGTTATTGTAAAAATGAGAAGGGGAACTTCTCGCATGGTAAGTGTTGATTTGTAAATTCGCTGGGTCAACTTTATTGTACTGTCCTTCGCTTCGTATAGGCCTCGTCGTTGACAGCTGGCTAACGTTAGCCAGCCAATTTCCAACAGCAAACAGTCCGTTTGCTAGTTAGCAATCCGACAAATAATTGTTGCTAGCCATACATAGCTAACGTTACCGAGTTAAAATATTTTTTGCATGTTATTTGATATATTTAATAAACAAGTTGTTAACGTTAGCTAGGTAGTCAAGCACACCAAGCTAACCTTGCTAGCTAGCTCACGGTAACACTGTGATGACTTGGCTACTTTGACAGCTGACCGCACTTCAACATTATAGCCTATTCGTTAGTTAGGCCTAACTAACGATGTGAAGTCAATGTCTGTATCCAGAAAGGAGAAAAGAAAATACATGAGTGCGACTGCCCCGGTCCTTAAACGTTATAAAAATGATCACTGCTGCTAACTAGCTAGCTTGAACAACTTTTCATACAGGTTGCTAGCTAGTTGGGCCTAGGTTAGGGAGCCTGTGTTTTTTAGTTCATTCTCTATAATCAGAATTTGCCGAACATGATTGAGGATTTGCTGCTCCTGCCCTTCATGTTCATGTGTACAGTACAGCATGCAGTTGCCCCCATCACATGGCCTGTCAACGCTGTCAGGAAGGAGAGGCTTAGCTAGGTGCCAAATCAGTGGGTGAGCTCTGAGCTGGAAGTGTTTTTAGGTCAGGAGGGGGGGTCTAACGTAAGTGTCTCTGTTTGTGTCATTAAATCAGCCGTTTTGCACTTGAGCAAGGCAGTTAACACCTGCGCCCTGTACGCAGATGAGTTCGATGTCAATTAAGGCAGCCCCCCCCCAACACATTTCAGTTAAATGCATTGTTGTGCAATTTACTAGTTATCCCCTTTCCCATTACTGCCGTGGTTGCACAAAACACCTTGGGTTACACAAAGGATTCCGAGTTAGAGATTTTAGAGGTTTCACTAAGCATAACAGGCCAGGACACTAAACAGAGAGCACAAGCTGAGATTGTAATACCAAATGATGTGAATTAACCCCTCCAAATGTGGTATCCATTATACTGGTACTAACAGGTTAGGCACTGTTTGGTGTAGCACAGAAGATTTTTGACCAACCATGTCCAGTTGCAGGGGGTCTGTTGAATTTAGAAAATGCTCCATTGTGAAAATAAATTGCTTCATGATGTAATCCAACAATGTGTATGCTGCCAGGTGCTTATAGCTGCAATAAGTAACTTTTTGGACGCCCTAATCAAATTCACATAGAAATGTGAGTTATAGATTTCTCATTGGAAGCAAGTCTAAGAAGTGGTAGATTAGTTCTTGTGTGCTATTTCAATGCTTCCTGTTCTTAAGTTTCGTATTTGCGTTTTGAAAATAAAATATTTTTGGTTATGGAAAATATTTTTCAGAGCGGTTAAATGGTGCAATGATTCTCTACACCAGTGGTTCCCAAACTTTTTATAGTCCCGTACCCCTTCAAACATTCAACCTCCAGCTGCGTACCCCTCTCTTGCACCAGGGTCAGTGCACTCTCAAATGTTGTTTTTTGCCATCGTAAGCCTGCTACACACACCCACTATACGATACATTTATTAAACATAAGAATGAGTGAGTTTTTGTCACAACCTGGCTCGTGGGAAGTGACAAAGAGCTCTTATAGGACAAGGGCACATAATAATAAATAATTTAGCTCTTTATTTAACCATCTTACATATAAAACCTTATTTGTTCATTACTCACCACCAGGTTAATGAGAAGGGTGCGCTTGAAAGGATGCACATAACTCTGCTATGTTGTATTGGAGAGGGTCTGTGCATGTATTTAGTTTATGCTAGTGAGGGCTGCGAATCCACTCTCACATAGGTACGTGGTTGCAAAGGGCATCAGTGTCTTAACAGCGCGATTTGCCAAGGCAGGATACTCTGAGTGCAGCCCAATCCAGAAATCTGGCAGTGGCTTTTGATTAAATTCAATTTTTACAGAACCGCTTGTTGCAATTTTGATGAGGGTCTCTTGTTCAGATAATGGTATGTGGACTGGAGGCAGGGCATGAAAGGGATAACGAATCCAGTTGTTTGTGTTGTCCGTTTTGGGAAAGTACCTGCGTAAATGCGAACCCAGCTGACAGCATTCGCGCAAAACTGAAAGCGTGAACCACTGCTTTTAACCAGGGTAAGGCGACCGGAAACATGACTGAATACAAACAGTGTAGCTATTCCCTCCGCAAGGCAATCAAACAAGCTAAGCGTCAATATAGAGACAAAGTAGAGTCACAATTCAAAGGCTCAGACACGAGAGGAATGTGGCAGGGTCTACAGTCAATCACGGACTACAAAAAGAAAACCAGCCCCGTCGCGGACCACGACTTCCTGCTCCCAGACAAACTAAACAACTTCTTTGCTCGCTTTGAGGACAATACAGTGCCACCGACACGGCCCGCTACCAAAACCTGCGGGCTCACCTTCACCGCAGCCAACGTGAGGAAAACATTTAAATGTGTTAACCTCTCAAGCAGCGGCAGCTGGGGTGACTGTTTTGGAGCGTCTGGCGTGCCTAAAGTAAAATGCTTGCCACTCAGGCTCAGAAAATAGTATATGCACATAATTAGTACTATTGGATAGGAAACACTGAGGTTTCCAAAAGTGTTAACATTTTGTCTGTGAGTGTAACAGAACTCATTTGGCAGGCAAAAACCAGAGAAAATTCCATCTGGAAATGTCATTCTGGTGGCTTATGGCTCTCTTAGAGACTGCCTATTGAAAAGTATTTATACCAGGACACTGAATGTAGTACCTATTGCTTCCACTGGATGTCAGCAGTGTATACGTAAAGTTTCATGGCAATCGGGACCATTGTCTTCAATAGGTAGAGGTTTTAGTGACGGGAGCTCTTTTTCAGTTGCATGTTTTTGGGCGCACGTTTGGCTGAGTGGTCCACTTTATTTGACTTCTATAACGTTTAGGTGACCATCCAAGTGAAAGATTATCACTTTTATTCATAAAAGATAAGCTAAGGATGCATTTTAATTGGTTTTTGTTTTGTTGAGGGAAAGTTTATAGGTTTAGTTGAACGCGTTCTCTTCACGTTGGATTTTCTGAACACAAGGCGCCAACCAAACGGAGATTTATGGATATAATTAATGACTTTTTCTAACCAAATACCCATGGATTGTCTTCGTTGGACACTTTGGAAGCCCTCTTCAGAAGTTCTACAAACGGTAAGGCACAGGTTTTCCCTGTGAAATGCATTTTCTATTGACCGCGCTGGCTAAAGATTTCATGGTTATGGAAAATATTGAAGGTGCTACCCTCAAACAATCAAATGTAGTGCTTTCGCCGTGAAGCCTTCTTGAAATCCGACAACGCTGTGATATTGCCAAGAAGCAGAGCTTTTGATGAGTATGAAACACTTGTATATTGGTGGATGTTTAATAATTCAACTTTTGGATTTTGCCTCGCTAGCGCCCCACCACTGCCTAACAAGTTAACCCTCGCAAGGCTGCCGGCCCAGATGGCATCCCTGGCCGTGTCCTCAAAGCATGCGCAGACCAGCTGGCTGGTGTGTTTACGGACATATTCAATCAGTCCCTATCCCAGTCTGCTGTTTCCACATGCTTCAAGAGGGCCACCATTGTTCCTGTTCCCAAGAAAGCTAAGGTAACTGAGCTAAATGACTATCGCCCCGTAGCACTCACTTCCGTCATCATGAAGTGCTTTGAGAGACTAGTCAAGGATCATATCACCTCTATCCTGCCAGACACCCTGGACCCACTCCAATTTGCTTACCGTCCCAATAGGTCCACAGACGACGCAATCGCAATCACACTGCATACTGCCCTAACCCATCTGGACAAGAGGAATACCTATGTAAGAATGCTGTTCATCGACTACAGGTCAGCATTTAACACCATAGTACCCTCCAAGCTAGTCATTAAGCTCGAGACCCTAGGTCTCGACCCAGCCCTGTGCAACTGGGTCCTGTTCTTCCTGATGGGCCGCCCCCAGGTGGTGAGGGTAGGAAACAACATCTCCACCCCGCTGATCCTCAACACTGGGGCCCCACAAGGGTGCGTTCTCAGCCCTCTCCTGTACTCTCTGTTTACTCATGACTGCGTGGCCAAGCACGCATCCAACTCAATCATCAAGTTTGCTGATGACACTACAGTGGTAGGCTTGATTACCAACAACAACGAGACAGCCTACAGGGAGGAGGTGAGGGCCCTCGGAGTGTGGTGTCAGGAAAATAACCTCTCACTCAACGTCAACAAAACAAAGGAGATGATCGTGGACTTCAGGAGAGGGAGCACCCCCCTAGCCACATCGACGGGACAGTAGTGGAGAAGGTGGAAAGTTTTAAGTTCCTCGGCATACACATCACGGACAAACTGAAATGGTCCACCCACGCAGACAGCGTGGTGAAGGCGCAATAGCGCCTCTTCAACCTCAGGAGGCTGAAGAAATTCGGCTTGTCACCAAAAACACTTACAATCTTCTACAGATGCACAATCGAGAGCATCCTGTCGGGCTGTATCACCGCCTGGTACGGCAACTGCTCCGCCCACAACCGTAAGGCTCTCCAGAGGGTAGTGAGAACTGCACAACGCATCACCGGGGGTAAATTACCTGCCCTGCAGGACACCTACACCACCCAATGTCACAGGAAGGCCAAAAAGATAATCAAGGACAACAACCACCCGAGCCACTGCCTGTTCACCCCGCTATCATCCAGAAGGCGAGGTCAGTACAGGTGCATTAAAGCTGGGACCGAGAGACTGAAAAACAGCTTCTACAGTGAGAGGAAAAAAGTATTTGATCCCCTGCTGATTTTGTACATTTGCCCACTGACAAAGAAATGATCAGTCTATAATTTTAATGGTAGGTTTATTTGAACAGTGAGAGACAGAATAACAACACAAAATTCCAGAAAAACGCATGTGAACATTTTTATAAATTGATTTGCATTTTAATGAGGGAAATAAGTATTTCAAGCACCCAAGCTAACATCGGCTAGCTACTCTCATTGTGTCTGGAAGAACACCCCGCTCTGACCATTTTACTCACCATGTCCAGCCCACTCATTATCTCAGCCAATCATGGCTAGTGGGAAGGTTGCTCCCTTTCCTGTGGCTAAACCAACTAGGCTCGTAATTTAACCATTTTATTCGTATTTACAGATGGCATACAAGTTTGATATTATGGCATATGTAAGTTCGTTCACATGTTCGAGAAGGCATTTCTGCCAAAAATCGCATTTTGATAAAGATTTTCTTTTTAAGTTCAAACGGCTCTCCTGTGAAGTCGTGACTTGCGACATGCCTAGTTTCCTGAATTGGGTTACATTTCTCTGAACACTAGATGGTTTAATTAGATTTTTTTGGAGTGAAACGAGCCTATTCGGGCAAAAAAAATAAAAAATCACACCCAAATGTATTGCACTGTTGAAGAAATTAAAAATGTTTTGTTTGAAAATGTGAAGAGAATTTTTGAATCACATTTTATATTTGGCGTATTTAGTTATTGTATGGTTATGGAGGTGCATTTGGGGTAGACCCTTTCGCAGATAGAAACCCATTCTTCCACAACTAATGCATGTCCAATGTCTCTTTCCCAAACATGTCTCAACAAGTCATAGGATGAGGCACTTCTGTTCAATAAAATAGAATAGAAGTCAGACAGTAGGATTCGTAAATAGTTTTTTTAACTTCAGTAATTTGAAAACTTAGTTTATCGTCTTTCTTCTGACCCTCTATGAAGTGTCTAAATTGTAGGTACTTAAAAAAATCTTTGTTGGCTAAATCAAACTGTTTTTATGTTAATGGCCGATTTTAACTAGGGTCGATTTCAAGTTTTCATATCAATCGGTAATCAGCATTTTTGGATGCCGATTATGGCCGATTTACATTGGACTCCACGAGGAGACTGTGTGGCAGGCTGACTACCTGTTACGCGAGTGCAAGAAGCCAAGGTAAGTTGCTAGCTAGCATTAAACTCTTATTAAAAAAAAAAGAAAAATCTTCACATAATCAATAGTTAACTACACATGGTTGTTGATATTACTAGTTTATCTAGCTTGTCCTGCGTTGCATATAATCAATGCGGTGCCTGTTAATTTATCATCGAATCACAGCCTACTTCGCCAAACGAGTGATTCGCGAAAAAAAGCACTGTTGTTGCACCAATGTGTACCTAACCATAAACATCAATGCCTTTCTTAAAATCAACACACAAGTACATTTTTTTTTTAAACCTCCATATTTAGTTAATATTGCCTGCTAACATTAATTTATTTTAACTAGGGAAATTGTGTCACTTCTCTTGCGTTCTGTGCAAGCAGAGTCTATGCAGAAGTTTTGGTCGCCTGGCTCGTTGCGAACTGTGTGAAGACCATTTCTTCCTAACAAAGACCGGAATTACATAAATATGACATAACATTGAAGGTTATGCAATGTAACAGCAATTTTTAGACTTAGGGTTGCCGCCCGTTCGATTAAAATACGGAATGGTTCCGTATTTCACTGAAAGAATAAATGTTTTGTTTCGAAATTATGGTTTCCGGATTTTACAATATTAATGACCTAAGGCTCGTATTTCTGTGTGTTAATTATAATATAATTAAGTCTATGATTTGATAGAGCGGTCTGACTGAACAACATTTTAATCCAAGTCTAACGTAATACCATTTGTAAAAAGTCAAGGGGTCTGAATACTTTTTTGCACTGTGTGTGTATACAGTACCAGTCAAAAGTTTGGACACACCTTCACCATTTCCAGGGTTTTTCTTTATTTTTTACATTGTAGAATAATAGTGAAGACAACAAAACTAAGAAATAACACGTGGAATCATGTGTAGTAACCCAAAATTGTTTAAATATATCAAAATATATTTGAGATTCTTCAAAGTACCCACCCTTTGCCTTGATGACAGCTTTGCACACTCTTGGCATTCTCTCAACACAGCATTTCTCATGAAGCTGGGTAATCTGTAGGCCAGTTATGTAATCTCAGCCTGGGCCAGGCCAGGGAGTGGGGAGGAAAGAAATCTGCGGCCTGGGGTAATTCCACAGGGAGGTCAGTGTGGAGGAGACCGAACAGGCCTCAGGAACTGGGGTTACAGGCCAGGCACTAACGCCACCATATCACTAGTTGCTTCACTCACTGAAAGGACATGACTACAGTAGTAGCCTACCTGCTCCAAATGGTAGCTGGTCCTAGACTACTATAACGTCGCTTTCTGATGAAAACCTCTAACTCCAATTTTTCCAATTTTTCATTTGAAAGCAGTAACTCCCATCAATATACTCTGAACATTTCAAGACTAGGCCAAAGGTATTCAAAAAAGCTTCTGAACTTTCATAATTGTATGTTCATTAATGTGGAAAATATTCTTTGTTTTGCGACGATATGCACTAGTGGTCTCAAACTGTTGCTGCACATAGAAGGGTTTTAACCAGCCCTGTTCTTCTTGATTAGGCCTAAACAAACAAGTCTATTTCAATCAGATGATTCACAAAGGCGATGTTTAAATAGACGTGATCGATATCTGTCACACCTGAATAGTGTTGGTGATCATGTGTGCCTGTTGTGTAGGTGATGCTTTCCATGACGACGGTAGCGCTATGACTACTCAGGATAATCTAGCCTAGTCCTTCCAGCTATCAGTTGCAGTGTTTCACTTAGGATCTTTTTCAGCAGTGTTTTCATATTTAAAAAAATATAATAATGTGATGAGGTCACTTCTGGTGTCTTTTTAAAATTGACACCATATAAAATCTAATTTTCCCTTTTAACTACAAGCATTAGGCTATAACCTGTAGCCCAAATCCAATTTTTATTTGTCACGTGCCGAATACAACAGGTGTAGACCTTATCGTGAAATGCTTATTTACAATGCCTTAACCAACAAAGCAGTTAAGAAAATATTTACACTTTTTTTTTTTTTTTT
>QNTS01000134.1:107781-183857 GCA_003317085.1 Hucho hucho | reverse complement strand
GGGGGGGGGGGGGGGTCAATGCAAATAGTCCGGGTGGTCATTTTGATTACTTGTTCAGCAGTCTTATGGCTTGGGGGTAAAAGCTGTTAAAGAGCCTTTTGGACCTAGACTTAGCTCTCTGGTACGGCTACAACCACTAGGGTGGCTAGAGTTTTACAATTTTTAGGGCCTTTGTCTGACACCGCCTAGTGTATAGGTCCTGGATGGCAGGAAGCTTGGCCCCAGTGATGTACTGGGCCGTACGCACAACCCTCTATAGCGCTTTACCGTCAGATGCCGGGCAGTTGCCATACCGGGTGGTGATGCAACCAATCAGGATGCTCTCGATGGTGCAGCTGTAGAACTTTTTGAGGATCTGGGAACCCATGCCAAGTCTTTTCAGTCTCTTTAGGGGTAAAGGGTGGTGTCGTGCCCTCTTCACGACTGTCTTGATGTGTTTCGACCAAGGCCCTTCTCCCCCAATTGCTCAGGCGGCCAGCTCTAGGAAGAGTCTTGGTGGTTTCTAACGTCTTCCATTTAAGAATCATGGAGGCCACTGTGTTCTGGTACCCTTCCCCAGATCTGTGCCTCGACACGATCTTGTCTCGGAGCTCTACGGGCAATTCCAATTCCTTTGACCTCATGGCTTGTGGGACCTTTTTATATAGTCTAGAGGTTGACTGATTTCATTATTTTTTTCAACACTGATAAAGATTTTATTGGAGGACCAAAAAAAGCAGTTTCCGATTTTATTCGGCCGTTTTTTATATGTATTTGTAATAATGACAATTACAACAATACTGAATGAACAATGAACACTTTTATTTTAACTTAATGTAATACATAATCTATTTAGTCTCAAATAAATAATGAAACATGCTCAATTTGGTTTAAATAATGTAAAAACAGTGTTGGTAAAAGTGCAGTATGTGCCATGTAAAAAAGCTAACGTTTAAGTTCCTTGCTCAGAACATATGAAAGCTGGTGGTTCAATATTCCCAGTTCTTCAATATTCCCAGTTAATTCCTATAATAAACTACAACCTAAAACTTATGACGCGTCGACTATTTCTGTCTATACCATTTTGTATTTCCTATACCTTTGACTATTGGATGTTCTAGTAGGCACTTGAAATCGGCCCTAGTTAATCGGCCATGCCGATTAATCGGTCAACTTTTAATATAGACAGGTGTGTGCCTTTCCAAATGTCCAATCATTTGAATTTACCACAGGTGGACTCCAGTCAAGTTGTAGAAACATCTCAAGGATGATCAATGGAAGCAGGATGCACCTGAGCTCAATTTTGATTCTCATAGCAAAGGGTCTGAATACCTAACAGGTATTTCTGTTTTTAATTTTAAATGTACAGGCATTTATAAAAACCTGTTTTCACTTTGTCATTACTGGGTATTGTGTGTAGATTGAGGGCATCTTAAAAAATATATCAATTTTAGAATAAGGCTGTAAAGTAACAATGTAGAAAAAGTTAAGGGGTCTGAATACTTTCCGAAGGCACTGTATTTAGGCTTGCCATAAAGGGGTTGAATACTTATTGACTCAAGACATTTTAGCTTTTCAGTGTTTTTATTAATTTGTAAAAAATACAAAAACTTTCACATCATGGGGTATTGTGTGTAGGCCAGTGACACCAATCTCAATTTAATAAATGTTATATTCCGGCTGTAACACAAAATGTAAAATGTCAAGGGGTGTGAATACTTTCTGAAGGCACTGTATCTGCACAATTTGAAGGTGTTTTTTTTACATTGGATAGCCTCAGAGCTAGAAAATTGTATATCATACACTACAGTTGAGGAACAATGGGAAAGTAATTCTGCTTTGAAAGTTGATCAACCTGAAAATGGCCCTTGACATTCAAGGGTGCCACAATACAGTATGTCAACGACAAGTACGAAGATCCTGCCACAGTTGAACTCCTTGATATGTCCTCGCTGGTGGATTCCCCGGTTCAGGACAACATGTACAGTGAGGGGGAAAAAAGTATTTGATCCCCTGCTGATTTTGTACGTTTGCCAACTGACAAAGAAATGATCAGTCTATAATTTTAATGGTAGGTTTATTTGAACAGTGAGAGACAGAATAACAACAAAACAATCCTGAAAAACGCATGTGAAAAATGTTATAAATTGATTTGCATTTTAATGAGGGAAATAAGTATTTGACCCCCTCTCAATCAGAAAGATTTCTGGCTCCCAGGTGTCTTTTTATACAGGTAACGAGCTGAGATTAGGAGCACACTCTTAAAGGGAGTGCTCCTAATCTCAGCTTGTTACCTGTATAAAAGACACCTGTCCACAGAAGCAATCAATCAGATTCCAAACTCTCCACCATGGCCAAGACCAAAGAGCTCTCCAAGGATGTCAGGGACAAGATTGTAGACCTACACAAGGCTGGAATGGGCTACAAGACCATCGCCAAGCAGCTTGGTGAGAAGGTGACAACAGTTGGTGCGATTATTCGCAAATGGAAGAANCCAAGAAAACAATTGGTAACACACTACGCCGTGAAGGTCTGAAATCCTGCAGCGCCCGCAAGGTCCCCCTGCTCAAGAAAGCACATATACATGCCCGTCTGAAGTTGTCCTCTGAATCATTCAGATGTTCATTGGCAATCTGGGTGAAAGTGTTGTGGTCAGATGAGACCAAAATGGAGCTCTTTGGCATCAACTCAACTCGCCATGTTTGGAGGAGGAGGAATGCTGCCTATGACCCCAAGAACACCATCCCCACTGTCAAACATGGAGTTGGAAACATTATGCTTTGGGGGTGTTTTTCTGCTAAGGGGACAGGACAACTTCACCGCATCAAAGGGACGATGGATGGGGCCATGTACCGTCAAATCTTGGGTGAGAACCTCCTTCCCTCAGCCAGGGCATTGAAAATGGGTCGTGGATGGGTATTCCAGCATGACAATGACCCAAAACACACGGCCAAGGCAACAAAGGAGTGGCTCAAGAAGAAGCACATTAAGGTTCTGGAGTGGCCTGGCCAGTCTCCAGACCTTAATCCCATACAAATCTGTGGAGGGAGCTGAAGGTTCGAGTTGCCCAACGTCAGCCTCGAAACCTTAATGACTTGGAGAAGATCTGCGAAGAGGAGTGGGACAAAATCCCTCCTGAAATGTGTGCAAACCTGGTGGCCAACTACAAGAAACGTCTGACCTCTGTGATTGCCAACAAGGGTTTTGCAACCAAGTACTAAGTCATGTTTTGCAGAGGGGTCAAATACTTATTTCCCTCATTAAAACGCAAATCTATTTATAAAATTGTTCACATTTGTTTTTCTGGATTTTTTTGTTATTCTGTCTCTCACTGTTCAAATAAACCTACCATTAAAATTATAGACTGATCATTTCTTTGTCAGTGGGCAAATGTACAAAATCAGCAGGGGATCAAATACTTTTTTCCCTCACTGTATAGCAGATGACAAGATTGAGAGCATCAAACAAAGAGCTGTTTTAGAGCTGAAGTCTCTGCAGCTGAGGAAAGCACACGTCACCCAGGCACAACTGTGCGCCAAGAAGTAGAAAGTGAACCTGCCTAAGAAGGGCAAGAAAACATTTGCAAGCTTCTTCAAGAAGACAGCGCTGGCTGGCCCACAGTCAGAGGAGGACAACATAAAAACTGAGTTGTCAAGTTACTTGATGTCCCCTTGACACAGACTCCGACAAAGACCTACTTGAGTAGTGGTGGCTCCATGAGGCCAACTTCCCAAGACTGAGTAAGCTTGCTAAAAGTACCTGTGCATTCCTGCTACAAGTGCCCCTTCGGCGAGGGTCTTTAGCACAGGTGGGAACATTTGACATGTAACAGGGCAAATTGTGTAAATTCTTTTTTAGGGATACATTTTTTTCATAATTTATTTGATTTGCATACAATGATGACAGCCTGGCAAGCAGTGGTGGTCATTTGTTTTGCTACTATATATATATATATATATATATATATATATATATATATATATATATATATAATTATTTGAACGAAATTCTTAATTTAAAGTATGTCTTGGTCTTTTTTTAATTGTTTAGAGGAGAAAAAAGAGAAATCGAGGTGTATATCGTGAATCGTCCGAACCTCCTGAAAAAAATGTAGATTACTTTTAGGCCATATCGCCCAGCCCTACTCTGCAGGTGAAGAAATGAGACGATGAGTCAGATGGAACTATGCTGAACAGAAAGATAAAGGCAACATGTAAAGCAGTGGCCACCAACCAGTCGATCACGATCTACTGGTCTATCTTCAAGGCATTCCTAGTCGATCACCAAACGTATCTGTAGAAAAGCCAAATTTAAAGGCATAAAGGCTGCGCATGTTGCGCACTTGGCAGTAGGTGCACTTGATTCAGATGCCCTGCGCACCGGGTAGGCAAAGTATTTCATTTGTCTGAAAAGACAAACTCTGCCTTCCCGGTGACCGGGAGATCTGTGGCTAAATGGAGTGTAACCTACATACAGCTGCCACGACCCTGGCCTCAGCAATGTTTGGGGGGGCTCATCCAACTTGGTAACTCTGGCATCCTTCTAGAGCTCCGACCTCCCAGTTGTCTTGAAAGCACCATGACCATACGATGCAGGTATCATCAGTCCAGTAAAGCAAATTATTTCAATTTCTGCTCCGCTGTGCCTCGCAACTGCTACACAATGATCTGTTTTGTTATCAAAGCTTGAGTTTTGAAATATAATATGGTCTGTAGAGAACAATATTGTCAGGCCAGGCATATAGCCAATATGCTGAGATAATGTATTAGGCCTACTGCAGAAACCTCATTCCTACAGAAACCTCATTCCTACAGAACAATTCTGTTACCAAAATTTGCATTGGCACGGTTCTTCCAGTAAATGTGTTTTTATGAAATTTGTGTGAATTGTTCAAAGTATGGTTAAACCTTTGAAATCAATGGTTTTTGTTTGGTAGACATTCTCATTTTAAAGAGAAAAATCAAGTCAAAGCGTAAATCCGTTATTGTGGATTTACCCCATTTCATGTCCACTCCTCCTGCCTGTGTTTTATGCAGGGATGTGGTCCCACGCCATGACAGTACAAGACTACCAGGATCTCATAGACAGAGGATGGAGACGGTAAGTCAGACTCTGAGCTTTATAATCCCACACACACTGTTGTCCTCCAGGCCAGTAGTCTCTACACGTTGTGACACAGCAGCTTAGCCCTCCATGTTTAACATATTTATGGGTGTACAACATTGTCACATTGCTTATCTGTAGTTGTGTATATACATTCCTTATCTGTAGTAGTCTAAATGCCAACTGCATGTGCTCATTTGTTATACTTCCTTGTCTGTTACTTCTACAGAAGCGGGAAGTATGTTTACAAGCCCATCATGAACAAGACATGCTGTCCACAGTACACCATCAGGTAAAGACAGCCTATTATCAAAAAGACTCACATCAACCTAGCTAAAACTGGGGTCGTGTTCATTAGTGCTGATGGGTTCTGACGTGTAAACTTGAAATATCCTTATTCATGTTACCGAGGGAGAGAGGGGAATGGAGAAGATGTTATTGTAAGACATCCGGTATCCTATGGAAAGGAGAAGGGCCACAGTCAGGTTTCCGTTGTAATTTGAAATACTTGCTACACCAGAAGTGAATGGTTATCTGTAGGAGGAATGTATATGGTGGGGGCTTGAAATGTTACTGTGTAAGGGAAAGGCAGTTGTGTGGTTGCGGTTACTGATAAGGGTGGACAGCTGTGGATTAGTGAAGAATGGGGGACGAGGTCCGGTCACATTAAGGGAGAAGGAACAGTTTACTCCCATCACTTAACTTCCTCCCATCACTTAGCTTGTGCTGGGGGGAACATGTCTTTGTCTGTTCAGCTGTCTGGCCCATTGGGTGAATAAATTTAACTTTTCCTAGTTGTCCATTTTCATTTTTACTCTATTTAGAACCTAACAGCGCATACTGTAGCGAAAAGCAACAAAATGTTTTCCAACGAAAAACTAATGCAAGTGTTTCTTATTGGACACGTTTGGGTAGTCTCCCCCCCCCCCCATTTCAATCTGTTTTCTGTTTGATACCTAATGAACATGACCCAGGTTACCCTTTACTCAGTTATAATCCATATACTAATGGTTCACTAACACACTAATACATGTTTTTTTTTCTCTCTGAAGGTGTCATGCCTTGAACTTTCAGCCATCTAAAACCCACAAGAAGATTCTGAAGAAGATGAGCAAGTTTCTGTCTAAAGGGGAGATGCCAACGGAACAGGGCGATGGTGAGTGGAAATTTGCGTTCGTAAAATACTTATGCAAAGCTGTCTTCAGTAAACAACACGTCAATTACATGTGGTAGGCTGCTCTGTTCTAGGGATGGGCATGAGTACTCAAACCAAGTACTCCTCAGTGCAGATCACATGCAGGGGTCAATGTGGGAAAAGTTAAACGTTTAGATCCTCCCATTGACGTCCGTATTCATTCACTTGAGTAATACTTTTTTTTCAAGGTTAATTTATGCATTTTGTCTACATTTTTGTAAGAAAAGTGGAGATAATGACTTTAGAAGATTTGATAAAATATGTGAAAAGTTGACTGGTCTTAATGGGTACCAAATGTACCCTTTTAAGCCCATGAGTCTTCCAAATAAGCCCACCTCTTAAATAATCCATTTGAATTAATTTACAAATGTTCAGAACTGACATTTTATATAAAATGCAATCTCCCCTAAAGTTAAAATAAACTGATCATTACTATTCATCATGAAAGTAGCACTCATAATAGGGGGGGTGTCCAACCGTATCCACAGAGATCAATGTGGACTTGTGGGCTTTTGTTCTTGCCAACCAGTACACCTGATTCAATTAACAAACTTATCATAAGACTTCATTCAAGACATGATTAGTTGAATCAGGTGTGTTATTGCTTGGTTAGAACGAAAACCTCCACCCACATCGGCCCTCTGTGTATAAGATGCCATGCACAAAGACCATAACACACAACTTTCAATGGAAATCTGAAAGCTGAATCACATTTGCTGTACTGCTATTCTTGTTAATTAGTTCAAATCAAATTTAATTTGTCACATACACATGGTTAGCAGATGTTAATGCGAGTGTAGCGAAATGCTTGTGCTTCTAGTTCCGACCATGCAGTAATATCTAACAAGTAATCGAACAATTTCACAACAACTACCTTTTATTTATTTATTTATTTATTTATTTATTTATATATGGAATAAATATGTACATATAAATATATGGCTGAACGGCATAGGCAAGATGCAGTAGATGTATATACATATGATATGGTGGCATTGTTTAAAGTGACTAGTGATACATTTATTACATCATATTTTTTTATTATTAAAGTAGCTATAGATTTGAGTCAGTATGTTGGCAGCAGCCACTCAATGCTAGTGATGGCTGTTTAACAGTCTGATGGCCTTGAGATAGAAGCTGTTTTTCAGTCTCTCGCTCCCAGCTTTGATGCACCTGTACTGACCTCGCCTTCTGGATGATAGCGGGTGAACAGGCAGTGGCTCGGGTGGTTGTTGTCCTTGATGATCCTTTTGGCCTTCCTGTGACATCGGGTGGTGTAGGTGTCCTGGAGGGCGAGTAGTTTACCCCTGGTGATGCTTTGAGCAGACCTCACTACCCTCTGGAGAGCCTTACGGTTGTGGGCGGAGCAGTTGCCGTACCAGGCGGTGATACAGCCCGACCGGATGCTTTCAATTGTGCATCTGTATAAGTTTGCAAGGGTTTTAGGTGACAAGCCAAATTTCTTCAGCCTCCTGAGGTTGAAGAGGCGCTGTTGCGTCGCCTTCACCACGCTGTCTGTGTGGGTGGACCATTTCAGTTTGTCGCCGAGGAACTTAAAACCTTCCACCTTCTCCACTACTGTCCCGTCGATGTGGATAGGGGGTGTTCTCCCTCTGCTGTTTCCTGAAGTCCACAATCATCTGACTGAGTGAGAGGTTAAATTCCTGGCACCTCACTCCCAGGGCCCTCACCTCCTCACCGTAGGCTGTCTCGTCATTGTTGGTAATCTGGCCTACTACTGTTGTCGTCTGAAACTTGATGATTGAGTTGGAGGCGTGCATGGTCACACAGTCATGGGTGAACAGGGAGTACAGGAGAGGGCTGAGCAGGCACCCTTGTGGGGCCCCTGTGTTGAGGATCAGCGAAGTGAATGTGTTGTTTCCTACCTTCACCACCTGGGGGCGGCCCGTTAGGAAGTCCAGGACCCAGTTGCACAGGGTGGGTTTCAGACCCAGGGTCCCATGCTTAATGATGAGCTTGGAGGGTACTATGGTGTTGAATGCTGAGCTATAGTCAATGAACAGTATTCTTACATAGGTATTCCTCTTGTCCAGATGGGATAGGGCAGTGCAATTGCATTGTCTTGTGGATTTTATTTATTTTAACTATCTATTTAACTAGGCAAGTCAGTTAAGAACAAATTCTTATTTTCAGCGGCGGCCTAGGAACAGTGGGTTAACTACCTTGTTCAGGGGCAGAACGACACATTTTTACCTTGTCAGGATCTAACCTCTAGGCTACCTGCCCGGATCTATTGGGGCGGTAAGCAAATTGAAGTGGATCTATGGTGTAAGGTAGAGGTGATATGATCCTTGACTTGTCTCTCGAGGAACTTCATGATGACAGAAGTGAGTGCTATGGGGCGATAGTTACCTTTGCCACCATTGTTCCTGTACCCAAGAAAGCAATCTTGAAGCATGTGGGGACAGCAGACTGGGATAGGGAGAGATTGAATATGTCCATAAACACACTGTTCTTAGTATGTGGCTAGGGATGCCGTCTGTCCCGGCAGCCTTGTGATGGTTAACTTCTTTGCGCTAGGTGGGATGGTCACGTCACAGGTGTCACAACTCATAAATCGCTTACCTTTGAAGATCTTCTTCTGATGGCAATCCGAAGTGTCCAAGCAAGACAATCAATGTTCCTTTTGTTCGAAAAAAGTCCCTCTTTATATCCATAAAGCTCCTTTTGGTTGGCGCGTTTTGTTCAGAAAATCCACCGTCCACTCGTCCATTATACAAGACATACAGAGCGTTAAAAATATACCTATAAACTTTGTCCAAACAAATCAATGTTTCTAATCGATCCTTAGGTACACTATTATGTATATTAACGATAATATTTAACACGGATAATATCTTGGGCGATAGAAAAGGAAAAAACCGAGGCGCACGCTCACGGTCCCGCGCGCCAAACACAAAAGGTACTTCCTCACTCCACTTGGATAAATTCTTCTACTCCCTTATTTTTCAAGGTAAACGCATGAAACCTTGTCTAAAGACTGTTGACATCTAGTGGAAGCCATAGGTACTGCAAACTGGGAGCTGGATTTAAGCATTTCCAATAGGAACTCATTGGAAAAGGAGGCAGCTCACGGAATCACATTTTCTCAGATGGATTTTCCTCAGGTTTTCGCCTGCCATGTCTGTTATACTCACAGACATTATTTTAACAGTTTTAGAAACTTCAGAGTTTTCTATCCAATACTACTAATTATGTGCATATCCTAGTTTCTGGGCCTGAGTAACAGGGAGTTTACTTTGGGCACGTTTTTCATCCGAACTTCAAAATACTCCCCCCTAGCTCAAACAGGTTAACACTCTTAACCTTTTAGGGCTAGGCGTTATCATAAAAATTATGGATATTAAACATTTAGGTACATATAAATGTCTTATATTGGCTGAAAGCTTAAATTCTTGTTAATCTAACTGCGCTTTCCGATTTACGGTAGCTATTACAGCGAAAATATGCCATGCGATTGTTTGAGGACGGCGCCCCACATCAAAATATTTTTCCACCGGCACAGGTTTCATACATTCACAAATAACGATTAAATATTCACTTTTCGAAAATCTCCCTCTGATTTGTCATCCAAAAGGTCCCAGCTATAACATGTAGTGTCGTTTTGTTAGATAAAATTCTTCTTTATATCCCAAAAAGTCTGTGTAGTTGGCGCCGTCGATTTGAGTAACCCACTTGTTCAACATGCAGAAAAAGGAATCTGAAAATTTACCCCTAAACTTTGTTTAAACAAGTCAAAATACGTTTATATTTACTCCTCAGATACCCTAAAATGTAGTCAAACTATAATTTTTCTTACGGAAAGTATGTTCAATAGGAAACCAATTTTAGCAGGTGCGTCCTGTCTTCATGGCGCACCAATCACGAATTTCCAAGACTGTCCCTGTACTAAAACTAATATTTCTTATTCATTTTTGAAGTTAAAGCCTGAAACCTTGAACATAGACTGCTGACACCCTGTGGAAGCCATAGGAATTGCATTTTACTTGCCTTTCTAAGAGGATGGTCTCTCAAAAAATAAATTCTGGTTAGTTTTTCTTTGGATTTTCTCCTACCATATCTATTGTGTTATTTTCTCCTACATTATTTTAACATTTATACAAACTTCAAAGTGTTTTCTTTCCAATGGTACCAATTTACATGCATATCCTGGCTTCAGGGCCTGAGCAACAGTCAGTTTACTTTGGGCACATCATTCAGGCGGAAATGGAGAGTAAAGGGGCCTAGCCGTAAGCAATTTAAAATGTCTTACTCACGTCTGCCTCTGAGAATGAGAGCCCACAGTCCTTGGTAGGTGGCACAGTGTTATCCTCAAAGCAGGCGAAGGTATTTAGCTTATCTGGAAGCAAGACGTCGGTGTCCGACGTGGCTGTTTTTCCCTTTGTAGTCCTTGATTGTCTGTAGACCCTGCCACATACGTCTCATGTCTGAGCCGTTGAATTGCGACTCCACTTTGTCTCTGTACTGACATTTTGCCTGTTTGATTGCCTTACGGAGGGAATAACTACACTGTTTGTATTCGGCCATATTCCCAGTCACCTTGCCATGGTAAAATGCAGTGGTTCGCACTTTCAGTTTTGCGCAAATGCTGCCATCTGTCCCCGGTTTCTGGTTTGAGTAGGTTTTAATTGTCACAGTGAGTTCAACATCTCCTATACATTTCCTGATTAACTCCGTCACCATATCCGTGTATTCATCGATATTATTTTGAGGCTGTCCGGAACATATCCCAGTCCGCATGCTCAAAACATTCTTGAAGCATAGATTCCGATTGGTCAGACCAGTGTTGAATCGTCACTAGCACGGGTACTTCCTGTTTGAGTTTTGGCCTATAGGAAGGGAGGAGCAAAATGGAGTCGTGATCAGATTTACCCGAAGGGAGGGTGGGGGAGGGCCTTGTAGGCGTTTTGAAAAGTTGAGTAGCAGTGGTCCAATGTTTTCTCAGAGTGAGTTCTACAGTCAATGTGTTGGTAGAACTTCAGGAGCCCCCGCCCTGAACTGAGAACCCAACTGGCTGTACGGACTCAGACAGTATATCCAGAGAGAGCCGTGTTTCCGTTAAACAACGTTACAATCCTGGATTTCTCTCTGGAAGGAGATCATCGCCCAGAGCTCGTCAACTTTATTATCCAGAGACTGAACGTTAGCGAGTAATATACTTGGATGCGGCGGGTGGTGTGGGTGCCTCCACTCAGAATACCTCTTCTCCGCTTGCAGTATTTTATGAGCAGCCTCTTGAATCAGTTCAATTGCCCTGAGGGGTATGAACAAAGGATACAATTCAAGAAAGTCGTATTCCTGGTCGTAATGCTGGTGCGTTACCGCCGCTCTGATATCTAAAAGTTATTTCCGGTTGAATGTAATAACACAAAATATTTTCTTGGCCAACAATGTAAGAAGTAACACACCCTAAATACTGCGAAGTTGCTTAGGTGCTAGAAGCACGGTTGCCTTGTCTGTCAGTGCCATTTTCCCATCCTGAATTCATTCGATTATTGCTGACTGTTTGAAATGCAGTGTATTTGACCTTTTAATTGTACAACAACTCTTACATTTTTTTTCTTGATATCCTGAATCGCCCATAAGTTTGAAAAGTTTTTTTTTTTAGGCGGTATTGCTCAGCCCTAACAACAATGACTAAGTGCATGAGTAGTTACTCAATAGTAATCTTCTTGTCCCTCATTTGTTTGCATTTCTGTCCACCACTTGGTCCTCTATCCCTCAACCCTGATGTATTATTCTCTCTGTGCATCGATGACTACCTGTCCACTCAAAACGTCTTGGAGAGAGTACAGAGGTTTCTAATCTTGGTATAGGCACCATGGCTTGATGCATAATATGCATAACTGTAATTTGTTTTAATTAACTTAAATCTGAACAAAAAAAAACTTTGGCTCATGTTCATTGAATATTAGGGATATCAACACTATCCACATGTTTTAATGCAAACCTGGTTTAATAGGAGCATACTGGGCTTAATTGGAACAACTGTGAATTATGGTGTAAAATACAAAATATTTTGTGTAGAAATATACGCTATAGACTACAATATTATTCAAAGTTAGGATTGAACAATATTTATTTATTCCCATTCTGTATGGAGTTAGTGATATTTGTGCTTTAATCTTACGAGAGATATTTTTGTAAACTTGACACTTATGTAACAATGTAATGTTCATTTAACAGTAAAATAAGAAAATTCATAAAAAAATGTTCCACCACTGTCTAACTTAATAATAAAACATCTGATTGGCTTAGAGTAAAAATGTATGTACATATAACAACCAGATTAATGGTATCTAAAATTGCACTTTGTTTTTGTAATTGAAATCATAATGAAAGGTAATGATAACAATGGTTTAGAATTGACATAAACATGCTCTCATTTATTCTTTACTCTAACATTATTTAACTGGAGTACTCGAACAGTGAAATTATTTTAAAAGCTCATCTCTACTCTGTATTAGCCTGGTTAAACCAGACTGAACACTCAGAACAAGTGAAAATAGTGAGTTCTGTCTGGTTTAACCAGGCTAACCCTTTACATTCAGACCTCACTGTAGTACAGTATTAGTTCCTACTGATTATGTATCAGTACTGACTGTGGCTTTGTGCTGTTCAGGGGAGCCCATGGACTCGCTGTGTGAGGAGGGAGGACCGCACGGCCCTGCTAAAGTCTGTCACTCTGAGGTGGCGAGTCCTGTGGTCACAGCCATTCTGACAGAGGAGGGAGACACCACACCAGCAGAGTTTGAAACTGCTAGAAAAGACCCAGTGTCTGTTCCAGATGGGAGAGGACCAGAAATAACCCCCAAACCAGGTAAGTCTAAAGGCAGGAAGTTAAGCGGGCTAGACAGATGCAAGTTAATTGCGTGAACCTTCAGTGGAGAATGGTCTTCTTTGATTGGTTAAATAAGCTGGAATCATGTCAGCTGGGTCATTTACTTGCTTACGATGTGGAAGAATATGCATTGTGTATATTAGGCTACATCTTCACCCCTCAGGATCTAGCTCTCATCTAGGTTGCGTAGGTGTGATGATGCACAACCTCTGCTCCCAGTCCTTTTCATGAAATAATGAATAAATGAAGTTCACCATATGGGCAGCAGGTGGGAGAAGTCACCTATGAATATAGTCGTTCTCTGTCCTGCTTCTGAATCTTATGAATGGAGCCGACGTTTCTGCTGTCATTTTCATGAATGAGGCTTAATGGAGCCAGTTTATCACAAGCTCTCCCTTCAGTTCCCCTCAGTTCAACTGCAGGATATCCTGAGACACACCACAGTGATAAATGGTAATGAATGAACAACATTGAGTGAGTAAATTAATACATATAAACACTGATCAGGTGAGGGAAGCACTAGGTATAACTGCTCATATTTCAGCTTCTGACGGTCCTTTCTCTCTGGGTATATCCAAAATGTCTACCCCCTACGTATCAAAATGTATTAACTTGTTAGGGAGTGGTTGGGCGCTAGCTCCCGACACTACCAGGTGAAATGCAAGGCAAAATCCAAAAGTTGAATTATTAAACATGCACCAATATACAAGTGTTTCATACTCATCAAAAGCTCTGCTTCTTGGCAATATCGGATTTCAAAAAGGCTTTACGGCGAAAGCACTACATTTGATTGTTTGAGGGTAGCACCTTCAATATTTTCCATAACCATGAAATCTTTAGCCAGCGCGGTCAATAGAAAATGCATTTCACAGGGAAAACCTGTGCCTTACCTTTTGTAGAACTTCTGCAGAGGGCTTCCTAAGTGTCCAACGAAGACAATCCATGGGTATTTGGTTAGAAAAAGTAATTTATTATATCCATAAATCTCCGTTTGGTTGGCGCCTTGTGTTCAGAAAATCCAACGTGAAGAGAACGCGTTCAACTAAACCTATAAACTTTCCCTCAACAAAACAAAAACCAATTAAAATGCATCCTTAGCTTATCTTTTATGAATAAAAGTGATAATCTTTCACTTGGATGGTCACCTAAACGTTATAGAAGTCAAATAAAGTGGACCGCTCAGCCAAACGTGCGCCCAAAAATGTGCAACTGAAAAAGAGCTCCCCTCACCAAAACCTCTACCTATTGAACACATTGGTTCTGATTGCCATGAAACTTTACGTATACACTGCTGACATCCAGTGGAAGCAATAGGTACTACATTCAGTGTCCTGGTATAAATACTTTTCAATAGGCAGTCTCTAAGAGAGCCATAAGCCACCAGAATGACATTTCCGGATGGAATTTTCTCTGGTTTTTGCCTGCCAAATGAGTTCTGTTACACTCACAGACAAAATGTTAACACTTTTGGAAACCTCAGTGTTTCCTATCCAATAGTACTAATTATGTGCATATCCTATTTTCTGAGCCTGAGTGGCAAGCATTTTACTTTAGGAACGCCAGACTCTCCTAAACCGACCCCTCAGCTGCCACTCCCTAACAAGTTAAACAGATTTCTCACCCATCTACACACAATACCCCATAATGAGTGAAAACATTTCTTTAGACATTTTGGCAAATTTATTGAAAATGAAATACAGATATCTAATTTACATAAGTATTCACACCCCTGAGTCAACTTTGTATAAGCATCGATTACAGCTCTGAGTCTTTCTGGGTAAGCCTCTAAGAGCTTTCCACACCTAGATTGTGCAACATTTGCCCATTTTTATTATTTTAAAAGTTCTTCAACCTCTGTCAAATTGGTTGTTGATCATTGCTAGACTTCCATTTTCAGGTCTTGCCATATATTTTCAAGTAGACTGAAGTCAAAACTGTAACGGACACTCAGGAACTTTCACTGTCTTGGTAAGCAACTCCAGTGTAGATTTGGCCTTGGGTTTTAGGTTATTGTCCTGCTGAAAGGTGAACTAATCTCCCAGTGTCTGGTGAAAAACAGACTGAACCAGGTTTTCCTCTAGGATTTTGCCTGTGTTGAGCTCTATTTTAATTTAAAAAAAATTGTAATGGAAAACTCTTCAGTCCTTAACGATTACAAGCATGCATACCCAAAACATAATGAAGCCACTTACTACGCTTGAAAATACGGAGAGTGGTAATGTGGTGTTATGTTTGGGGCAAAAGCAAAACACTGTATTCAGGACAAAAAGTGAATTGCTTTGCCACATTACTTCAGTGCCTTGTTGCAAACAGGATGCATGTTTTGGAATATTTGTAATCTGTACAGGCTTCCTCCTTTTCCTTCTGTCAATTCTGTTACTATTGTGGAGTAACTACAATGTTGATCCATCCTCAGTTTTATCCGATCACAGCCGTTAAACTCGGAACAGTTTTTTTTATAGTCCTTCCTCTCCGGTAACTGAGTTAGGAAGGACACCTGTATCTTCGTAGTGACTGGGTGTACCATCCGAAGTGGAATTAATAACTTCACCATGCTCAAAGGGATATTCAATGTCTACTTATTTATTTTTACCATCTACCAATAGGTGCCTTTTACAAGGCACTGGAAAACCTCCCTGGTCTTTGGTCAAATCTGTTTTGAAATTCACTGCTCGACCGAGCGACCTTACAATTATCTGTATGTGTGGCCTGCGGAGATGAGGTAGTCATAAAACAATGTTAAACAGTATTATTGCACACCGGGTGAGTCCATGCAACTTTATTATGTGACTTGTTAAGCATTACTCCTGAACTTATTTAGGCTTGCCATAAAGAAGGGTTTGAATGCTTTAATTAATTTGCAAAATGTTCGAAAAGCATAAATCCCCTTTGACGTTATGGGTTATTTGTGTGTGTAGGCAAGTGACAAAACATAGATTTTAATTTTTTTATTCCGGCTGTAACACAAGAAGTCAAGGTGTTAATAATTTCTGAAGGCACTGTACATATCTACCTTAATGGTACCATGTGGATGTAGCCAATTTATTGTTACTTATTGTGTATTTATTCCTCGTGCTATTATTTTTCTATTTTCTTCCACTCTGCATTGTTGGCAAGGCCCCAAAAGTAAACATGTCACTGTTAGTTTACACCAGTTGTTTACGAAGCATGTGACAAATAACATTTGATTTGAAATGCCATCCTGTTCCCTATGTAGTGCAATACTTTTGACCAGGGCCCATAGCTCTGATCAAAATAAGTGCACTATATAGGGAATAGGGTGCCATTTGGGACATAAGTCACACAGTAAAAATAGGCCCACATCCTTGGATACACAGTGACCCAGGAAAGCCTGGTAGGGTACTATAAACCTAAACATAGATATATGCACAGACAGGGCAGATCTGTTCACAACACTTCTATGTAACGGATACAGTAGAGATGAGGAAGACTTATGCCATGTTCCCCTCCGCCTCTCAGAAAAAGCCCCCACTGGAAGTTATGTCGGGGCTGCTTGTGAAATGGCTCCCTATTCCTTACTTAATGCACTACTTTTGACCAGGGCCTATAGGGTTCTGGTCGGCTAGGACATATACTTTGTGCATGACACAAGTCATTTTTCCAACAATTGTTTACAGACAGATTATTTCACTTATAATTCACTGTATCACAATTCCAGTGGGTCAGAAGTGTACCTACACTAAGTGGACTGTGCCTTTAAACAGCTTGGAAAATTCCACAAAATGATGTCATGGCTTTAGAAGCTTCTGATAGGCTAATTAACATAATTTGAGTCAATTGGAGGTGTACCTGTGGATGTATTTCAAGGCCTACCCTTGACATCATGGGAAAATAAAAAGAAATCAGCCAAGACCTCAAGTCTGGTTCATCCTTGGGAGCAATTTCCAAACGCCTGAAGGTACCACGTTCATCTGTACACACAAATGTACGCAAGTATAAACACCATGGGACCACGTAGCCGTCATACCGCTCAGGAAGGAGATGCCTTCTGTGTCCTAGAGATGAATGTACTTTGGTGCGAAAAGTGCAAATCAATCCCACAACAACAGCAAAGGACCTTGAGAAGATGCTGGAGGAAACGGGTACTAAAGTATCTATATCCACAGTAAAATGAGTCCTATATCGACATAACCTGAAAGGCCGCTCAGCAAGGAAGAAGACACTGCTCCAAAACCGGCATAAGAAAGCCAGACTACGGTTTGCAACTGCACATGGGGAAAAAGATCGTACTTTTTGGAGAAATGTCCTCTGCTCTGATAGAACTGTTTGGCCGTAATGACCATTGTTATATTTGGTGGGAAAAGGGGGAGGCTTGCAAGCCCGAAGAACACCATCCCAATCGTGAAGCACGGGGGTGGCAGCATCATGTTGTGGGGGTGCTTTGCTGCTGGAGGGTCTGGTGCACTTCACAAAATAGATGGCATCGTGAGGCAGGAAAATTATGTGGATATTTTGAAGCAACATCTCAAGACATCCGTCAGGAAGTTAAACTTTGGTCGCAAATGACCCCAAGCATACTTCCAAAGTTGTGGCAAAATGGCTTAAGGACAACAAAGTCAAGGTATTGGAGTGGCCATCACAAAGCCCTGACCTCAATCCTATAGAAAATTTGTGGACCGAACTGAAAAAGTGTGTGCGAGCAAGGAGGCCTACAAACCTGACTCAATTACACCAGCTCTGTCAGGAGGAATGGGCCAAAATTCACCCAACTTATGGGAAGCTTGTGGAAGGCAACCGAACCGTTTGACCCAAATTAAACAATTTAAAGGCAATGCTACCAAATACTAATTGAGTGTATGTAAACTTCTGACCCACTGGGAGTGTGATGAAGTGGTGATCCTAACTGACCTAAGACAGGGAATTTGTACTAGGATGAAATGTCAGGAATTGTGAAAAACTGAGTTTAAATGTACTTGGTCAGGGTGTATGTAAACTTCTGACTTCAACTGTATGTAAATGTCATTTCTGTTTTTAATTTTAATACATTAGCCAATATTTCTAAACCTGTTTTTGCTTTGTCATAATAGGGTTTTGTGTTCAGATTGAGATTTTAGTTTAACCCATTTTTTTTTTTTTTTACCATTTTGCTTTTGGAGAAGCAGCATCTACTCTTCCTGGGGTACACAAAAAGGTGTAAAAATGCTGATGGACAGTCACCCAAAATGTAAAAAAAATTATATTTTGTTGTAGTGTGCTTGTGTGTCCCCCCTCACAGTCCCTGCCGGTCCATTAGTTGTTAAATCCGTTTTGTAAAGGTAATTTTGCTCATTGCTTGAGTTATTGGAGATGGGAGTAACATGCAATTATGGCTCTGTATAGAACTGTGCGTTGACTTGGGTTTGCAAGATAGCGCCGACAGAGGGTCGCCTCGCTTCTAGTCCTTGGGAAACTATGCAGTATTTTGTTGTATTTATTTCTTTCAGTGTTAGCTCAGAAAACCTTGAAGTGTTATTACATACAGCCGGGAAGAACTATTGGATATCAGCGACGTCAACTTACCAACATTACAGCCAGGAATATGACTTTCCTGAAGAGGATTCTTTGTTTGCACCACCAGTCAGGGCATTTGATCTGATTCCAGAGGCCGACCCAAAACAACTTCGCCGCAGAAGAGATAGATGGAGCGGCCTCATTGTCAGGCTTCGAAGGCATGCACACCACCCACCGCTTCAGAGTATATTACTTGCCAATGTCCAGTCTCTAGACAACAAGGTAGATGAATTTGGGGCAAGGGTTGCTTTCCAGAGAGACATCAGGGATTGTAACATACTCTGTTTCACGGAAACATGGCTCTCTCGGGATATGTTGTCGTAGTCGGTACAGCCAACGGGATTCTTTATGCGTCGCACCGACAGAAATAAACATCTCTAAACACCTTTGCACGCTTTGAGGATAGTACAGTGCCACCGACGCAGCCTGCTACCAAGGACTGCGGGCTCTCCTCCTCTGTGGCCGTCGTGAGTAAGACATTTAAACGTGTTAACCCTTGCAAGGCTTCCGGCTCAGACGGCATCCCTAGCCATGTCCTCAGAGCATGCGCGGACCAGCTGGCTGGTGTGTTTACGGACATATTCAATCTCTCCCTATCCCTGTCTGCTGTCCCCACATGCTTCAAGATGGCCCCCATTGTTCCTGCACCCAAAAAAGCAAAGGTAACTGAACTAAATGACTTGCCCCATAACACTCACTTCTGTCATCATGAAGTGCTTTGAGAGACTAGTCAAGGATCAATACACCTCCACCTTACCTGCCACCCTAGACCCACTTCAATTTGCATTCTGCCCCAATAGGTCCACAGACGATGCAATCCCCTGCACACTGCCCTATCCCATCTGGACAAGAGGAATACCTATGTGAGAATGCTGTTAGTTGACGACAGCTCAGCATTCAACACCATAGTACCCTCCAAGCTCATCATTAAACTTGAGGGCCTGGGTCTCTACCCCGCCCTGTGCAATTAGGTCCTGGACTTCCTGACGGGCAGCCCCCAGGTGGTGAAGGTAGGAAACATCACCCCTTCGCTGATCCTCAACTCTGGGCCCTACAAGGGTGCATGCTCAGCCCCCTCCTGTACCCATGACTGCATGGCCATGCACATCTCCAACTCAATCAAGTTTGCAGACGACACAACAGTAGTAGGCTTGATCACCAACAACGACGAGACAGCCTACAGGGAGGTGGTGAGGGCACTTGGAGTGTGGTGTCAGGAAAACAACCTCTCTCTCAACGTCAACAAAACAGATGATCGTTGACTTCAGGAAACCGAAGAGGGAACACCCCCTTATCCACATCGACGTGACAGCAGTGGAGATAATGGAAAGCTTCAAGTTCCTCGGTGTACACATCACGGACAAACTGAAATGGTCCACCCACACAGTGTGGTGAAGAAGCGCCTCTTCAACCTCAGGAGGCTGAAGAAATTTGGCTTGTCACCTAAAACCCTCACAAACGTATACAGATGCACAATTGAGAGCATCCTGTGAGGCTGTATCACCGCCTGGTATGGCAACTGTACTGCCCACAACCGCAGGGCTCTCCAGAGGGTGGTGTAGTCTGCACAACGCATCACCGGGGGCAAACAACCTGCCCTCCAGGACACCTACAGCACCCCATGTCACAGGAAGGCCAAAAACATAATCAAGGACAACTACCACCCGAGCCACTGCCTGTTCACCCTGCAATCATACAGAAGGCAAGGTCCGTACAGGTGCATCAAAGCTGGGACCGAGAGACTGAAAAACAGGGCCATCAGATTGTAAAACAGCCATCACTATCACAGAGAGGCTGCTGCCTACATACAGACTTGAAATCATTGGCCACTTTAATAAATGAATCACTAGTCACTTTTATAATTCCACTTTAACTACTTAGGGAGTAGCCGCTCCCGACACTACCCGGTGAAATGTAAGGCGCCAAATTCAAAAGTTGAATTATTAAACATTCATCAATATACAAGTGTTGCATAGTCACCAAAAGCTCTGATTCTTGGCAATATCACAGCGTTGTCAAAAAGGCTTTACGGCGAAACTACAACATTTGATTGTTTGAGGATAGCACCCTACATATTTTCCACATTAGCATAAATTCATATCCAGCGCGGGTCTCACAAAACCCATATCAGAGCTAAAATAAATCCCTTACCTTTTTGAAGAACTTCTGCTGAGGGCTTCCCAAGTGTCCAACGAAGACATCCAATGGTTCTTTTGTTAGAAAAAGTCATTTATTATATCCATAAATCTCTGTTTGGTTGGCGCATTATGTTCAGAAAATCCAACGTCGAATCGCCCATTGAACCGTGAAGAGAACGCGTTCAAATATACCTATAAACTTTTCCTAAACAAATCAAAGACCATTTATAATGCATCCTTAGCTATCCTTTTATGAATATTAGCGATAATATTTCACTCGGATGGTAACCTAAACGTTATGAAAGTAAAATAAAGTGGGGTGCGCACACGGTCTCGCGCCAGTGAAATGTTGTTGACATCTGAGCTCCCTTTACTATTTCCTGTTCCTATCCGTTCTGCTCAGGGCTAGAGCTTCCAAACTCTGTATAAAGACTGTTGACATCTAGTGGAAGCCATAGGTACTGCAATCTCGGAGCTGGATACCATTGAAACCAATAGGGAGAGGATCAAACATAGCAAAGGTCAAAAAAAAAAGAAAATTCTGACAAATTTCTCGGGTTTTCGCCTGCTATATCAGTTCTGTTACACTCAGACATTATGTTAACACTTTTAGAAACTTCAGAGTGTTTCCTATCCAATAGTACTAATTATGTGCATATCCTAATTTCTGGGCCTGAGTGGCAGGCATTTTACTTTGGGCACGCCAGACTCTCAAAACTGTCATCTTTGCTGTCGCTCCCTAAGAAGTTAATAATGTTTACATGTCTTGAATTACTCATCCCATATGTACAGTCGTGGCCAAAAGTTTTGAATGACACATTAATTTACACAAAGTTTGCTGCTTCAGTGTGTCTTAGATATTTTTGTCAGATGTTACTATGGAATTCTGAAGTATAATTACAAGCATTTCATAAGTGTCAAAGGCTTTTATTGACAATTACATGAAGTTGATGCAAAGAATTTTTATTTGCAGTGTTGACCCTTCTTTTTCAAGACCTCTTTAATCCGCCCTGGCATACTGTCAATTAACTTCTGGGCCACATCCTGACTGGCAGCCCATTGTTGCATAATCAATGCTTGGAGTTTGTCCGAATTTGTGGGTTTTTGTTTGTCCACCCGCCTTTTGAGGATTGACCACAAATTCTAAATGGGATTAAAGTCTGGGGAGTTTCCTGGCCATGGACCCAAAATATCGATGTTTTGTTCACTTTTGCCTTATGGCAAGGTGCTCCATCATGCTGGAAAAGGCATTGTTCGTCACCAAACTGTTCCTGGATGGTTGGGAGAAGTTGCTCTCGGAGGATGTGTTGGTACCATTCTTTATTCATGGCTGTGTTCTTAGGCAAAATTGTGAGTGAGCCCACTCCCTTGGCTGAGAAGCAACCCCACGCAGGAATGGTCTCAGGATGCTTTACTGTTGGCATGACACGGGACTGATGGTAGCACTCCCCTTGTCTTCTCTGGACAAGCTTTTTTCCGGATGCCCCAAACAATCGGAAAGGGGATTCATCAGAGAAAATGACTTTACCCCAGTCCTCAGCAGTCCAATCCCTGTACCTTTTGCAGAATATCAGTCTGTCCTTGATGTTTTTCCTGGAGAGAAATGGTGCCCTTCTTGACCCCAGGCCATCCTCCAAAAGTCTTCGCCTCACTGTGCGTGCAGATGCACTCACACTTGCCTGCTGCCATTCCTGAGCAAACTGGTGGTGCCCCGCAGCTGAATCAACTTTAGGAGACGGTCCTGGCTCTTGCTGGACTTTCTTGGGCGTCCTGAAGCCTTCTTCACAACAATTGAACAGCTCTCCTTGAACTCCTTGATGATCCGATAAATGGTTGATTTAGGTGCAATCTTACTGGCAGCAATATCCTTGCCTGTGAAGCCCTTTTTGTGCAAAGCAATGATGACGGCACGTGTTTCCTTGCAGGTAACCATGGTTTACAGAGGAAGAACAATGATTCCAAGCACCACCCTCCTTTTGAAGCTTCCAGTCTGTTGTTCAAACTCAATCAGCATGACAGAGTGATCTTCTCTTCTGATCGCTCTTCATGACATTCTGGAGTATATGCAAATTGCCATCATACAAACTCAGGCAGCAGACTTTGTGAAAATTAATATTTGTGTCATTCTCAATACTTTTGGCCACGACTGTATATACTAGGGGTGAAACCGTACATGTATTCGTCTTGAAGCGTTCGTAACAGGGTCCACGGTTCGGTACGCACTGCAAACCGAACAATACATGAATCATATATATTATAGCTAGGAAAGTAATATTAAACCAATGGCGTATAAATTAAAGTGGGAAGAATATCCGTGTAGTAATAGTTGTCTGCAGCACCTCTCATTAGTTATTTCACTCCAACGAGAACAGAGCTGAGACCATCGTAGCAGCAATTAGCTTATGAAGGAATTAGCAGTTTGCTAAATGCAATATGGCAAGCCTTGGCGAGCCAGAACTAGTCTGACGTCTGGGAACATTTCGGGTTTCCCTGTAAACTATAACGGGGATTGCCAACGAGTGGTGGATATAACTTCTACAACATGTAGGCTCTGTTCATTGCCGATTTAGCCTATTTGAGTGGCAATACGAGTAACATGACTACTCATTTGCGCAGACATCACCCCAAAGTGCCAATCGGTGGGACTAGGCGAAAGATTGAAACGGCAATCAATCGGAAACCCCTTCTCCCCACAGACTTCAGGCAACAATATGCGGCTGACTCCTGTAGGGCTAAAGAAATCAACACAGCGATAGCAAAATTCATAGCGGCACATATGAGACCCTTCTCTGTTGTTTAGAATGCGAGGTTCAGAAACATGTTTAAAGTGGTCGAGCCGCGCTTCACTATTCCTTCCCGTACACATTTTGCCCAGACATTTAATACCTGCCTTATAGAAGAAAAAAAAAATAACTACTTGAGAGCGAGTTGTCAGAAACCAGGTCTGTTGCTCTAACAGACAGTTGGACGTCTAGAGCTACAGAGTGCTACCTTTCTGTAACGGCTCATTTCATTACGGCAGAGTGGGAGATAAAAAGCCGTGTCCTTCAAACACGTCCCCTTGAGAGTAGTCACACCAGTGTAAACTTGGGGGAAGAGCTAAGGGATGTAGTTGCATTGTGGAAGTTGGAGAGGGATAATGTAACGATTCCTGTGACCACTGACAGCGCTAGAAATATTGTAAATGCAGTTGCACTAGCTGGATTGGGGCCACAGATTAATAACGTGAGCAAATCATCCTATCTCAAAAAGCAATGTCAGTGAATCCAGTCTCTCTCCTCCAAGCAAAGATCAGGAAGGTGGTATCCTTCTTTCATACAAGCACAACTGCTGCACATGTTTTCAAGACACAACAGGAGATGCTGGATCTGCCAAACCACAAACCAATCCAAGATGTCCCTACTAGATGGAATTCAAGCCATGACATGGTTGAGAGATACCTTGAGCAGAACGTTGCGGCGTATTCTACACTGACTGATCAAGCTGTGAGGAAGAATGTCAAAGATATTGTGACTTTGTCTGAAAATGACATAAGAATAGCTGAGGAAGTTATCAAAGTGTGCAAACCTCTCAAAAGTCAACACTGATATGCACTGAAAGGATTCCATCAGTTTCCATGGTCCTGCCTATGAAAACAATGATCCCTAAGTCAATGCTGGCATTTGATGAAGATGAACCCGCAGTAAGGGATGTCAAGACTGCTATCAGAGTTAACCTGGCTGTGCCTGGGACCTCCGTCCCTAGCGAGAGGGTATTCTCAACAGCGGCTGACATTGTCACAGTAAGCCGATCTGTGCTCACTGCAGATAATGTGGATAAACTAATCTTCTTAAAGGCAAAACTTACATCTGGTCATGTTTTTTAAAAAATTAAGTAACTAGTCTCAAGTGGTGCTATGTGCCTTCATTTTGAAATATGCTGCTGGACTATACTCCTGTTGAAGTTCTGTTTTAAATGACTTTTATTTCATGTTATAAGACTGGCACTGCTGTTTTTTGTTGTCCCTTTGTTTCCATATGCTCCTGGGAATTCAAACTACCTATGTTTTCTATTATAATAAATTGAAAATCTAAACACAAATTACATATTTCTCAGGCATTTATTTTGTCGATGTAGCGAACCGTGACACCACTGTACCGAACCGTGAGTTTTGTGAACCGTTTCACCCCTAGTATATACTGTATTTTTATACCATCTATTGCCTTTTGCCTATGCCGCTTGGTCATCACTCATGTATATATTCTTTTTCCGTCCCTTTACTTAGATTTGTGTATATTAGGTAGTTGTGGAATTGTTAGATTACTTGTTAGCTATTACTGCACTGTCGGAACTAGAAGCACAAGCATTTCGCTACACTCGCAATAACATCTGCTAACCATGTGTATGTGACCAATAAAATTAGATTTGAAGAGACCCCTGGTTGCATGTCTTGTAGTAGGGTATGTATGGTGTCTGAGTGAATGTTTGATTATACAGACAATCTGGAATTTGTTACTTTAATATTTCTCATTACTAGAAGAGAAGCAGTTAATCCCTCATCAACCCTTAACCAGGAAAGACTGGCATACATGTTAGTTCTGTATGTGCAGTTAAGGGCATGGCGTGCTGCTCTGTTTTGCTGTACTGCTCTGTTTTGCTGCACATTTTACCAGGTAGTGATCAAGATGGGACAGGACCAGAGCCTATTAAAGTACAGTTGATTTTATAATTTTTTTGTCAGGAAGTCTTTTTGACAGACATTCCCCATCTTCACAGCAACTTTGTCAATTTGACTTTACCATGGTAATTGACCCTCCAGTGTTATACCTAAGAGTTTAGCATCAACTTGCTCAATGGTCACACCCTTTATGTATAACTCCAGTTGAGGTGGAGACCTTAGAGAATGTTTTTAACCAAATACAATGCTTTTAGATGTACAGGTATGTTAAGATCAGTTTGTTATTAATCACCCATTCTGACAAGGGTGCGTGCTCAGCCCCCTCCTGTACTCCCTGTTCACCCATGACTGCGTGGCCACGCACGCCTCCAGCTCAATCAAGTTTGCAGACGACACAACAGTAGTAGACCTGATTACCAACAAGGACGAGGTGAGGGCCCTGGGAGAGTGGTGCCAGGAAAATAACCTCAATCAACAGAACAAAGGAGCTGATCGTGGACTTCAGGAAACAGCAGCGGGAGCATGACCCTATCCACATCGACGGGACCGCAGTGAAGGTTGAAAGCTTCAAGTTCCTTTGAAATAGTCCACTCACACAGTGTGGTTGAAGAAGGCGCAACCGCTCAAGAGGCTGAAGAAATTTCTCGGCCCCCAAAACCCTCAAACTTTTACAGATGCACAATTGAGCGCATCCTGTTGGGCTGTATCACCGCCTGGTATAGCAACTGCACCACCCACAACCGCAGGGCTCTCCAGAGGGTGGTGCCCAACGCATCACCGGGGGCAAACTACCTGCCCTCCAGACACCTACAGCACCCAATGATACAGGAAGGTCAAATAGACCAAGGACATCAACCACCCGAGCCACGGCCTGTTCACCTCGCTATCATCCAGAAGGCGAGGTCAGTACAGATTTATCAAAGCTGGAACCGAGAGACTGAAAAACAGCTTCTATCAAGGCCATCAGACTGTTCGATAGCCATCACTAGTCAGCTTCCACCCAGTTATGCAACCCTGCACCTTAGAGGATGCTGACCTGTATACATAGACATGGAATCACTGGCCACTTTAATAATGTTTACATACTACTTTACTGATCTCATATGTGTATATACTGTTTTCTATTTTACTGTATTTTAGTCACTGCCACTCTGAGCTTTGTCAATCTAATATTTCTTAATTCCATTCTTTTACTTTTAGATTTGTGTGTATTGTTGTGAATTGTTTTTAGATGCTACTGCGCTGTTGGAGCTAGGAACACAAGCATTTCACTGCACTCGCAATATCATCTGCTAAATATGTGTATGTGACCAATACAATTATATTTGAGACTAACTATCTCCTTATTCAGTGAGCTCACTGGCTTTGGGTGCTGACATGTAGAGTGTGGAACATGCCCTGAGGGACACCGCACTGTACATATCTGATGTTAGAGAAGCTTCCATTGATGAACACTGGGTTGCATTGGATAAATAACTCCAACCATGGGATGGCAGGTGACGTAAAGCCATAGCAAGTAATTTTTTTCAATAGCAACTTATGATCAGGTTGTGACGGTAAGGACAGGTTATTAAACCCCCAGTGCTCTCTCTGCTGCCTACGCCCCTGCCATAAATATACATGCCAACACCGCTGCAAGGCTAGAGGCTAACACAGAGGGATGACGCAGCAACAAAATGACCTCTTCTCCTGGGAAACATTAAATCGCGTGTGGGTGGTGCGAGAGAAAATCAGTCAGTTTATCAGTTTTCCTGTGCTTGTATTACTAGGCTACTTAATGAAAAGTGTGTGTGGCTGGGGGGGCAGGGAGAGTGCTATAGATTTGATGAAGTGCTAACTGCTGGATTGGGAGACTGTTTTCCACAGGAATAGATCTGTCATTTTCTTTCCCGAGGCTGCATGCTCTGTCCTCGAGTACCTCTGTGTGTGTGTGTGACTGAGAGAGAATGCCTATCTGTGTATGTCTGCTAAAGAGAAGGGATAAATTGTATATAAACTCGTTTTTTCAAGAATCCTGACATTTACTCCTCGTACAAATTCCCTGTCTTAGGTCAGTTAGGATCACCACTTTATTTTAAGAAGGTGAAACGTCAGAAAATAGTAGAGAATTATTTATTTCAGCTTTTATTTCTTTCATCACATTCCCAGTAGGTCAGAAGTTTACATACACTCAATTAGTATTTGGTAGCATTGCCTTTAAATTGTTTAACTTGGGTCAAATGTTTTGGGGAGCCTTCCACAAGCTTCCCACAATAAGTTGGGCCCGAATTTTGGCCCGTTCCTCCTGACAGAGCTGGTGTAACTGAGTCAGGTTTGTAGGCCTCCTTGCTCGCACACGCTTTTTCAGTTATGCCCACAAATTTTCTATAGGATTGAGGTCAGGGCTTTGTGATGGCCACTCTAATACCTTGATGTTATTGTCCTTAAGCCATTTTGCCACAACTTTGGGAGTTTGCTTGGGGTCATTGTCCATTTGGAAGACACATTTGCGACCAACCTTTAACTTCCTGACTGATGTCTTGATGTTTCTTCAATATATCCACATACTTTTCCTGCCGTTTTGATGCAGTCTATTTTGTGAAGTGCACCAGTCCCCCTTGCAGCAAAGCACCCCCAAAACATGATGCTGCCACCCCCGTGCTTAACGGTTGGGATGGTGTTCTTCGGCTTGCAAGCGTCCCCCTTTTTCCTTCATTATGGCCAAACGGTTATATTTTTGTTTCATCAGACCAGAGGACATTTCTCCAAAAAGTACGATCTTTTTCCCCATGTGCAGTTTCAAAGCCGTAGTCTGGCTTTTTTTATGGCGGTTATGTCGATATAGGACTCGTTTTACTGTGGATATAGATACTTTTGTACCGGTTTCCTCCAGCATCTTCACAAGGTCCTTTGCTGTTGTTCTGGGATTGATTTTCACTTTTCGCACCAAAGTACGTTCACCTCTAGGAGACAGAACGCGTCTCCTTCCTGAGCGGTATGACGACTGCGTGGTCCCATGGTGTTTATACTTGCGTACTATTGTTTGTACAGATGAACGTGGTACCTTCGGGCATTTGGAAATTGCTCCCAAGGATGAACCAGACTTGTGGGGGTCTAAAAAATGTATTCTGAGGTCTTTGCTGATTTCTTTTGATTTTCCTATGATGTCAAGCAAAGAGACACTGGGTTTGAGGTTAAGCCTTGAAATACATCCACTGGTACACCTCCAATTGACTCAAATGGTCAATTAGCCTATCAGAAGCTTCTAAAACCATGACCTCATTTTCTGGAATTTTCCAAGCTGTTTAAAGGCACTGTCTTTTTAGTGTATGTAAACTTCTGACCCACTGGAATTGTGATACAGTGAAATGATCTGTAAACAATTGTTGAAAAATTACTTGTCATGCACATAGATGTCCTAACCGACTTGCCAAAGCTATAGTTTGTTTAACAAGACATTTGTGGAGTGGTTAAAAAACAAGTTTTAATGACTCCAACCTAAGTGTATGTAAACTTCCGACTTCAACTGGAGGTCCTTGAAATAAAAATGTAAGTGCTTAAGTCTTTGAATTTGACTTGCCAATGTCTGTATGAACCCTGTATAGGCTTCTTGCTCGGCTCGCAAATGAAAGATAAAATCACCAGCTGTTGAAATTATGCACGCTTCATTCGCTTTCTTGTCAGATCTTGTTTTTTTTCATTTTGACAAGTAGCTTTCATTTGGCAAATTTACCTGAATGTCAAGCCCTGTGGTGCGCTTAGGGCCTATATGTCAACCACTTTGTGTAGCCGTTAGCGGCGCTAATGATGGCCTATCCGTTTTTGGTTAGATGGAAAGGCAATTAAAAGTAACCACAAAGTAGCCTATGTCTACCTGGCTGAATCATGCTTATTTGCAGCAATCCAGTGGCCATTTGTTTTCTAAACAATCACAAGTTTGTATCCAAGATGGCTAAGCAGTCACGTCTTTTGTCCTCGTCTTGTTGTGTCCCGTGTATATATCTTTTTATATATTTTTTTTTCTTCATTTTTTTATATTTTTCTTAACCTGAACTTCAACATACTCTCCTGCAATCTGCCTCACCCAATGTAGTATGGATCTGCTATTTTCTTAACTTTTGAACCGGAATCCCCAACAGAAGCTAGCCAGCGAACTAGCTAGTAGTCAGCTAGCCACTGCTAGCGGTCATCAGCTACCTTCAGCCCGGACAACTCTTGCCAGTCTGCACAGCCTCACTGAAACCAGAGCAAATCTGACTTATTTTTCCTCCCTATCTCTGGATTCCTACCGCAAGCTCTGAACCTTTTCACCTCGAACAGCTAGCTAGTTGCTATCTGAGTGGCCACTCCTGGCTAACTTCTCTGTCCCGAAGCAAGAACCAATTAGCCTGGAGCTAGCATTTGCTAGGCCCATCACCCGGCTACCCGAAGAGCTCCATCAGCCACTCCTTGGGCTACAATACCTATTTTGTCAATTGGCCTGCACCCCCACCGACCCATCATGACTGGAATACCGGCGTAATTCGCCTGAGGGGGGTTTTCAACTGGCTCCTCTGTCGCGACGTCCCCTGAATGCCCGGAGCCCTGCTGATCCACGACGACTGGTCTGCCGACGTAACAGCACGAGGGGGCTACAACAGACTTCTTCCCTTTTACCAGAAAGAGCCCTGCTGATCCACAACGACTGGTCTGCAGACGTAACAGCACGAGAGGGCTACAACAGACTTCTTCCCTTTTACCACAAGGAGCCCTGCTGATCCACGACGACTGGTCTGCAGACGTAACAGCACAAGGGGGCTACAACAGACTTCTTCCGTCGCGACGTCCCTCTAAGGCCCTTCTGCTAGCTTGCTAGCCACATCCCGCTAGCTGCCTGAATTGCCGTGTCTCTGGCCCGCCGAGCCACTCACTGGACCTCTATGATCACTCGGCTACGCATGCCTCTCTCTAATGTCAATATGCCTTATCCATTGCTGCTTTGGTTAGTAATTATTGCCTTATTTCACTGTAGAGCCTCTAGCCCTGCTCAATATGCCATAGTTAACCCTTTAGTTCCACCTCCCACACATGCGGTGACCTCACCTGGTTTAACTTCTCAGGGAGCGGTGGGTCGCTAGCGTTAGGTCTTTTTCTCTGGTCTAAAGCATCCAAAATGGAGGGAAACACCGTCTCGAGGCTGTTGACATCATAAGGAAGCGACGTGTACTGCATTCATATGCCCTTATATGGTCATTTTCATGAGGGAGGGGTTCCCAAATGAGCAATGTGTCAAAATCACTTTTTCCAGGACAGAAATTCCTCGGGGTTTTGCCTGCCATATCCGTTCTGTTTCACTCACAGACAAATGGTTAACAGTTTTGGAAAATTCAGAGTGTTTCCTATCCAATGGTACTAAATATATGCATATCCTATTTTCTGGGCCTGAATGGGAGGCATTTTACTTTGGGCACGCCAGGCTCTCCAAAACCGTCACCTCGGGAGCTGCTCCCTGAGAGGTTAAATGATTTCTAGAGACAATATCTCTCATCTTCACTCAATGCATAGGTTTACCGCCACTGTATTCACATCCTACCATACCTTTGTCTGTACATTATGCCTTGAATCTGTTCTACCGTGCCCAGAAACCTGCTCCTTTTACTCTGTTCCGAACGTACTAGACGGCCAGTTCTTATAGCCTTTAGCCGTACCCTTATCATACTCCTCCTCCGTTCCTTTGGTGATGTAGAGGTTAATCCAGGCCCTGCAGTGCCTAGCTCCACTCCCATTCCCCAGTCGCTCTCATTTGTTGACTTCTGTAACCGTAAAAGCCTTGGTTTCATACATGTTAACATTAGAAGCCTCCTCCCTAATGTGTTTTAATCACTGCCTTAGCACACTCTGCAAACCCGGATGTCCTAGCCGTGTCTGAATCCTGGCTTAGGAAGGCCACCAAAAACCCAGAAATGTCCATCCCTAACTATAACATTTTCCGACAAGATAGAACTGCCAAAGGTGGTGGAGTTGCAATCTACTGCAGAGCCTACAGAGTTCTGTCATACTATCCAGGTCTGTACCCAAACAATTTGAGCTTCTACTTTTAAAAAAATCCACCTTTCCAGAAACAAACCTCTCACCGTTGCCGCTTGCTATAGACCACCTTCTGCCCACAGCTGTGCCCTGGACACCAAATGTGAATTGATTGCCCCCCATCCATCTTCAGAGCTCGTGCTGTTAGGTGACCTGAAGCTGGAGAGCACCAAATTCAAATTGCAAAATAGTATTATAAAACATTCATGGAAATACAAGTGTTGCACACTCTTCAAAAGCTTAGTCTTGGCAATCTCACAGCGTTGTCAGATTTCAAAAAGGAGAATATCTGATTGTCTGAGGACAGCGCCCCGCATATTTCCACCATTTAGCATAATAATAAAACCAGCACGGGTGTCACAATAGAGCTAAAATAAAGCGCTTACCGTTTAAGATCTTCTGCTGATGGTAATCCGAAGTGTCCAAGCAAGACAATCAATGTTCCTTTTGTTCTAAAAAGTCCCTCTATATATCCATAAAGCTCCGTTTGGTTGGCGCGTTCAGAAAATCCACCGTCCACTCGCCCAATATAGAAGACATACAGACCGGTAAAAATGTACCTATAAACTTTGTCCAAACAAATCAAACCACGTTTCTAATCGATCCTTAGGTACACTATTATGTTTATTAACTTCTTAGGGAGTAGCGCACGAGGTGACCGTTTTGGAGAGCCTGGCGTGCCCAAAGTAAAATGCCTCCCATTCAAGCCCAGAAAATAGGATATGCACATATTTAGTACCATTGGATAGGAAACACTCTGAATTTTCTAAAAGTGTTAACCATTTGTCTCTGAGTAAAACAGAACGGATATGGCAGGCGAAACCCTGAGGAATTTCTGTCCTGGAAAAAGTGTTTTTGACACATTGCTCATTTGGAACCCCTCCCTTATGAAAATGCCCATATAAGGGCATATGAATGCAGTACCTATCGCTTCCTCTGGATGTCAACAGTCTCGAGACAGTGTTCAGATTGTTTTTGATGCTATTAGAGCAGAGAAGAAGAGAAACCAGGAAGTGTCCCCTCAGATGTCAATAGAAGAGGACGCGCTCTCTCGCCAAGCGCGCTCTGTGCTTTTTTCCCTTTCTTATAGCCCAGTTTATATTCCGGTTGAATTATTATAGTAAATATACATAAGTGTTCCTAAGGATACATTAAAAAGGATGTTTGATTGTTCTTGGACAAGTTTATAGGTATAAGTTGAACGAGTTCTCCTCACATATCAATGGAGGCTGTAGTTTCTGAATATAAACGCGTGAACCAAACAGATATTTATGGATATAATACATTACTTTTTCTAACAAAAGAACCATGGATTGTCTTCGTTGGACACTAGTGAAGCCATCAGCAGAAGTTCTTCAACAGGTAATTGATTTGTTTTCGCTGTGAAATGTGTTTTGTGTGAACCGTGAAGGCTAATGAATTCATGGTTATGGAAAATATTGAAGGTGATACCCTCAAACAATCAAATGTGGTGCTTTTGCCGTAAAGCCTTTTTGAAATCTGACAACGCTGTGATATTGCCAAGAAACAAAGCTTTTGATGAGTATGAAACACTTTGTATATTGGTGCATGTTTAATAATTCAACTTTTGGATTTTGAATTTGGCGCCTTGCATTTCACCTGGTAGTGTCGGGAGTGGGGAGCTAGCGCCCCAACGCACCTTGCTGCTCCCTAAGAAGTTAACGATTATATTTCACACAAATAATATCTTGAGCGATAGAAAAGGAAAAACCGAGGCGCGTGCTCGCGGTCCCGCGCACCAAACCCAAAAAGCACTTCCTCACTCCACTTATATAAACTTCCCCTATTCTGCTAGTATTCAAGGTAAACTCTTGAAACTTTGTCTAAAGACGGTTGACATCTAGTGGAAGCCATAGGTACTGCAACCTGGGAGCTGGATTTTAGCAGATCCTATAGCAACCCATTGGAAAATGAGCAAGCTCACAAAATGACATTTTCTTGGATAGATTTCCCTCTGGTTTTGGCCTGCCATATCAGTTCCGTTACACTCAGACATTATTTTAACTGTTTTAGAAACTTCAGAGTGTTTTCTATCCAATACTACTAATATGTGCATATCCTAGCTTCTGGGCCTGAGTAACAGTTAGGAACCAATATAAACAGAAATCTGCATCCTGTAGCACAAACTCCAAAACGTTCTGGGACACTGTAAAGTCCATGGAGAATAAGAGCACCTCCTCCCAGCTGCCCACTGCACTGAGGCTAGGAAACACTGTCACCAGCGATAAATCCCCGGCCAACAGCTCTGCACCCCTCCTTCACCCAAATCCAGATAGCTGATGTTCTGAAAGAACTGCAAAATCTGGACCCCTACAAATCAGCCGGGCTAGGCAATCTGGTCCCTCTCTTTCTAAAATTATCAGCCGAAATTGTTGCAACCCCTTATTACTAGCCTGTTCAAACTCTCTTTCGTATCGTCTGAGATCCCCAAAGATTGGAAAGCTGCCGCGGTCATCCCCCTCTTCAAAGGGAGACACTCTACACCCAAACTGCCACAGACCTATATCTATCCTACCCTGCCTTTCTAAGGTCTTCGAAAGCCAAGTTAACAAACAGATCACCGACCATTTGAATCCCTCTGTACCTTCTCCGCTATGCAATCTGGTTTCTGAGCTGGTCATGTGTGCACCTCAGCCACGCTCAAGGTCCTAAACGATATCAAAACCGCCATCGATAAAAGACAATACTGTGCAGCTCTCTTCATCGACCTGGCCAAGGCTTTCGACTCTGTCAATCACCGCATTCTTATTGGCAGACTCAACTGCCTTGGTTTCTCAAATGACTGCCTCATCTGGTTTACCAACTACTTCTCCGATAGAGTTCAGTGTGTCAAATCGGATGGCCTGTTGTCCGGACCTCTGGCAGTCTCTATGGGGGTGCCACAATCTCTATGGGGGTTCCACTCGGGCCGACTCTTTTCTGTCTATACATCAATGATGTCGCTCTTGCTACTGGTGATTCTCTGATCCAGCTCTACGCAGACGACACCATTCTGTATACTTCTGTTCCTTCTTTGGACACTGTGTTAATTAACCTCCAGACGAGCCTCAATGCCATACAACTCTCCTTCCGTGGCCTCCAACTGCTTTTAAATGCAAGTAAAACTAAATTCATGCTCTTCAACTGATTTGCTGCAGACCTGCCTGCCCGCCTGTCCAGCATCACTACTTTGGACGGTTCTGACTTAGAATAAGTGGACAACTACAAATACCTAGGTGTCTGGTTAGACTGTAAACTCTCCTTCCAGACTCACATTAAGCATCTCCAATCCAAAATTAAATCTAGAATCGGCTTCCTATTTCGCAACAAAGCATCCTTCACTCATGCTGCCAAACATACCCTCGTAAAACTGACTATTCTACCAATCCTTGACTTCGGCGATGTCATTTATAAAATTGCCTCCCACACTCTACTCAGCAAATTGGATGCAGGGCCATCCGTTTTGTCACCGTACCCCCATATACTACCCACCACTGCGACCTGTATGCTCTCGTTGGCTGGTCCTCGCTTCATATTCGTTGCCAAACCCACTGGTTCCAGGTCAAGTCTTTGCTAGGTAAAGCCCCGCCTTATCTCAGCTCACTGGTCACCATAGCAGCACCCACCCATAGCACGCACTCCAGCAGGTATATTTCACTGGTCACCCCCAAAGCCAATTCCTCCTTCGGCTGCCTTTTCTTCCAGTTCTATGCTGCCAATGACTGGAACGAACTGCAAAAATCACTGAAGCTGGAGACTCATATCTCCCTCACTAGCTTTAAGCACCAGCTGTCAGAGCAGCTCACAAATCACTGCACCTCTACATAGCCCATCTGTAAATAGCCCATCCAACTACCTCATCCCCATACTGTTAGTTTATTTAGTTTGCTCCTTTGCACCCCATTATCTCTACTTGCACACTCATCTTCTGCACATCTATCTCTCCAGTGTTTAATTGCTATATTGTAATTATTTTGCCACTGGCCTATTTATTGCCTTACCTCCCTTATCCTACCTTATTTGCACACACTGTATATATACTTTTTCTATTGTATTATTGACTGTATGTTTGTTTATTCCATGTGTAACTCTGTGTTGTTGTTTGTGTCACACTGCTTTGCTTTATCTTGGCCAGGTCGCAGTTGTAAATGAGAACTTGTTCTCAACTAGCCTACCTGGTTAAATAAAGGTGAAATAAAAAATGTGCGGTACAGAAACACCGCTAGCCAAACACAACTGTGGCTGGTGAGCACCCGAATTAAAGGGTTTCCTGAAAAAAAAAAAAAAAAAGAATTGGGGGAATATCAGTCCTCCTCAAGTGTGTCGTTTTTTTTCAGATTCTCCCCTCTAGAGGATTTTGCAGAAAATAAAACATGGTCATTTGAAATCTGCAACAAATACATTTTGCCCTTTTGAAGTCTCTTTTCTTTGCTGTTACAGTAAATCTTCCAAATCAATGTAAGAACACAAGGGCATGCACATTTAAAAGATGGCTAGTCATTATTAGCCTGATTCTGTATGGAATGCAAGCACATTATGGGACACAGGCCAAGGCCTGGATTCACAAAACCTGGTTAACACTAGAACCGTTGGGCCTGAATGGACTATTTAAAAAAATAATAATTTAGTTGGGTTTATGAAAGCATTGGTAAACATTAGGATACGATTTGTATTTTATTTCAAATAACACAATAGCATTTTCATTAGTTACTGTAGGTTATATGTAAAAACAAAAACACAATGCCAAAATTCAGGTGTTTGAAACATTTGGTGGAGTGCATTTGTTACAACTATGAAACAGAAAGCATATGTGTTGGAACATGGTAACAGCTTATTTTTATAACGCTAAAATAAAAAAATACCCCAACCACTATGACACACAGTCAAAAGACAAGCGGTCAAATGATAAAACCAAAAGTACCATAAACATAAGCGCCAAGTGGCCTTGATAAATAGTGAAACTCTACACAAAAGCAATAATGTTATTATAATGAATATGAGTGTTGATATGACAGCAGTCAAAAAGAGTAAATTATTGTCAGCTCGTGCATTGTGTGCATTGTCATGCAATGGCATCAGTTGGATTTTCTTTAGCTGTTATCCCTTGTCCTAACAGTTGACAAAACGTTCGTAACTTTCACTTGTTTTACACACACATTCCTTTTTGTTTGTTGTGCTTAATAGTATCAGGTTCTCTCTTTGTCCCGTTGTCTTGTCATTCTTCAGCACCGTTGCTGTGCAGGTGCCTTATTTTGGGCAGAGGGAGAGAGCTCCCGTCGCACTTTGTTCATGGTGCCGGTCAGACTTGTTTTCTTTGCAAGGAACTTGTTCACCGATGACAGTGAAGTGAGTAATGGTGACATTACTCCCCTTGCCAACATTAGGTTATCCATAGCCTCATCACCTCATTCTCAGACACTCGCACCTGCTGCCTGATGTGGATATTTTCCCAGATATTGAAATCCTTTCAGCATGTAAAATGATGCACGCTCTCGCTGTGTAGCCTACTCCAAGTAGCACAGAGTAGACTGATAAGACTGCTTTGATCCGGTGAACTGATATAGGGTACAAACCATTTTAAGATTAGGCCTATAATTAGAATGGATAAATACAATGGAATGACTCGGCTGTTCTTCATTCACAATTGGTGATAACCTAATTATGCATTCTTCGCTCCCCCGCGCTCAACTCACCCATTCTCCCCATCATGCTTCACTTATTTATTTAATCTGTAATGTGTGAAGTTAGTTAGTTTAAGTTCAGTTTCGAGGCAATTGTCGGGGTGATTATCAACTGGGCACTGCACTCAGCTGTCGGAAGAGTGAGCAGTCTTGGCCTTACTGTTGGGAAGAGAGGCAATGGGAAAACCATTCAAGAAGATGACATGCCCTCCTAAAACTGGTTATTACTTCAGTTCTGTGTGTGATATTAAGATTCCAACAACGGCAGTGTGTTAAAAATACGTATTTAGGAAAAGTCAAGGAAAGCTTTACCGGTTCTCGTTTTGTGCTAATTATTTTTATTTCTTTATTTTTTTACCTTTATTTAATACTTGAACCATCATAGGCCAACGGCCACTGACGCTTAATTTTGTATATTTAAAAAAAATAAGCCAAAAGAAAAAACGATGTCCTGCTCCTTCCCTGACTTTTCCTAAATGTTTGTATTTTACACTGCTCATTTGTCCGAATTTTGAAATCACAAACAGAAAAGTATTTAGAACATTTTTACCAGTTTTTTTTATTTTTCACACCTATTCCTAACTTAACCCGCCTAGACAATATGCTGTAGGTCGTTTGTACCTATTCCTAACTTAACCCGCCTAGACAATATGCTGTAGGTCGTTTGTACCTATTCCTAACTTAACCCGCCTAGACAATATGCTGTAGGTCGTTTGTACCTATTCCTAACTTAACCCGCCTAGACAATATGCTGTAGGTCGTTGGCACCCAGCCGGGCGCTAATGCATCTCTCTCTATCCTCACTGAATGAATGACAAATAGATGAATGGGCAGTAATTATTCACCTTCATAATTTCGTTTAAATTAGGTCTAACTGAATCATGAGGTTGATTTAATTTAGAAAAACAATAGTGTAATGATGAGATTGTTATGCCTATTTATCAACAGCAAATCATTTGATGGTTTGGGGGTTGATACCATTCTCTTATGTTTTAATTTGTTAAGGTAGGCTGTTATGGGACTGTTTTATTTACTGTAACTCTATTACTAATCCCATTTATTTGAAGGGAAACACAAACATGCTATGTGTTGCAGTAGGCCTTTAATGCAAAACATATCCTTGACTCTATCCAACTTGATGAGCAGGGGGGAAAAACGATGCCAGTCAGCCTGCACAGTCTGCCCGTCAAAACTATATCGAGACTCATTTCACACATTATAAGAGTTAGCCTATGGACAAGATTTAAATTGAAAATAATCTGACGGACAATATTGTCAGTTGTAAAATTGTACATGAAGAGATGGGCGCATCTTGTAATTTACAGATGCAGGGAAAGGATAATCACTATCAAACCCTCCTTCAGTCACATGCAGGTAAAACATATTAATTTCTATATACAATGCATTCGGAAAGTATTCAGACCCCTTGATTTAAGCATTTTTTTTTACGCTACAGGCTTTTTCAAAATTGTATAAAAAAAACTACACACAATACCCCATAATGTCAAAGCAAAAACAGATTTTTAGAATTTTATTTTATTATAATTTTTGTAACCTTTATTTTACTAGGCAAGTCAGTTAAGAAAAAATTCTTATTTTCAATGACGGCCTGGGAACAGCGGGTTAACTGCCTGTTCAGTGGCAGAACAGCTCGGGGATTTTAACTTGCAACCTTTCGGTTACTAGTCCAACGCTCTAACCACTAGGCTACCCTGCCTTATTTACCTTAGGATTCAGACCCTTTGCTATGAGACTCAGAATTGAGCTCAGGTGCATCCTGTTTCCATTGATCACCCTTGATGTTTTTAAAACTTGATTGGAGTCCACCTGTGGTAAATTCAATTGATTGGACATGATTTGGAAAAGCACACATCTGTCTATATAAGGTCCCACAGTTGACAGTGAGTGTCAGAGCAAAAACCAAGTCATGAGGTCTAAGGAATTGCTGCAGCATTGAAGTGCCCTCCATCCTTAAATGGAAGAAGTTTGGAACCACCAAGACTCTTTCTCGAGCTGTCCGCCCAGCCGAACTGAGCAATCGGGGGAGAAGGGCCTTGGTCAGGGAGGTGACCAAGAACCCGATGGTCACTCTGACAGAGCTCCAGAGTTCCTTTGTGGAGATGTCCTTCTGGAAGGTTTTCACAACTATCTCTGCAGCACTCCACCAATCAGGCCTTTATGGTAGAGTGGCCAGACAGAAGCCACTCCTCAGACAGCCCGCTTGGAGTTTGCCAAAAGGCACATAAAGGACTCTCAGACCATGAGAAACAAGATTCTCTGGTCTGATGAAACTAAGATTGAACTCTTTGGCCTGAATACCAATCGTCACATCTGGAGGAAACCGGCCACCATCCCGCTTAACAGGGCAACGACCCTAAGCACACAGCCAAGACAACGCAAGAGTGGCTTCGGGACAAGTCTCTAAATGTCCTTGAGTGGCCCAGCCAGAGCCCGGACTTGAACCCGTTCAAACATCTCTGGAGAGACCTGAAAATAGCTGTGCAGCGACGCTTCCCATCCAACCTGACAGAGCTTGAGAGGATCTGCAGAGAAGAATTGGAGAAACTCCCCAAATACAGGTGTGTCAAGCTTGTAGCGTCATACCCAAGAAGACTGTAATCGCTGCCAAAAGTGCTTCAACAAAGTTAAGTAAAGGGTCTGAATACTTATGTAAATAAGGTATTTCTTTTTATTTTAATAAGTTTGCTAAATAAAATACAAATTGTCTAGATTGAGATTTTATTTAACACATTTTAGAATAAGGCTGTGACAAAATGTGGAAAAAGTCAAGGGGTCTGAATACTGTAGTATCAGAAAGCGCATATTCTGCCATTTCTATTACCATTACCTTTGTCAAATAACACTCATAATTCAAGAGGTGCAGCTCTATTTCCAATTTTCACTTTTTCCAAGAATATCCGTGCTGTCCATGCATTCGGCACATGACACATCCCGCGGCAGTATATGTGAGGATATACAAGGGAAGGAGGTAATGCTCTCTCCTCAGTCCTCTGACTGAGACACATCATATCCTCTTCTGTTTTTCTCTGTGGGAGAATGTGAATTGGATCGGCTATACCATGGTGCTACCCTACAGAGTTCTGTGGCAGCTACTCTAGACTTTCATTGCAAAAGTGTTTTAATCAATTATTTGGTGACGTGAATATATTTAGTATAGTTTTATCTAAAAAGTACAACTTTGTAAATGTTTTACCATTTTTATGAAATTCACAGTGGATGGTCCTTCCATTCCTCCTCTGAGGAGCCTCCACTGCCTCGCGTCCTCTCGCCACTATCCCCGCCTCCTTCTCGAAACCCATTAGAGGAGAAGGTCAGAGGGGACGGACCTCTGGCTTTCTCATCCAATGGGATTTGAGGAGAGAGAGGATGCGAGGAGTATGTAATTCAGATCTTCCCTCCCTCTTTTTCTTGCTTGCACGCGTTCTCTTTCTCACGCTCTCACTCTCCTTCGTCTCACTTTGTCTATCTATCTCGTAACTTGGTGTCTATTGTCTAGACACAGAATCACTCAACCTGCCCCATAGCATTAGCACCCAGACAACTGCAAAATCAACCCTGACTGAGGGATTTATCTATGGTCTCTTGGGGCCCTGATTCAGAGTTCAGATAAGCTCACATAACTCTTACCTCAGTTAATGATTTACAGAAAAGTGTGCCCATATCAAAATACCGCCCATATAGATACTGACAGGAGTGTACGGTAGAGTGTATGTAGAGACATTAGTTAGTACGTGTAGGTCTATGCTGAAGGCTGAGGATCGTTCCACACAGTTTTGATACAGGGCCATATTAGTTAGTGCACACTGTAGTAAAATGCTTTGCAACAGAAAACGAGAAATCGTTTTCTGATTGGACACATTTAGGTAGTCCTTGTTAAAGTTATTTTTCTTCTGTTTGATGCCTAGTGAATATGACCCTGGTTCTTCTTCCTGACACTACTACTTGCCCTCTCCTCCTGCGGGTCTCCGATATGACGTTCGCCAAATCAATAGGGTGCTTTTGGTGGCGGCTTGCAGAAGGCCAGGTGGGGAGGGGTGGAGTTACTGGAGCTGCATTGTGCACTATGTGCGTCAAGTCAACAGAGTAGTCCGTCTGTTTGTCTCGGTCCTCTGTCATGTAGATGCAATAGACTGATCTGTAAAGAATGAGGTTTGTGTGTGTATCAACGGAGTAGTAGGTCTATTTTCCTTACAGTACTCTTGTTCTCCTATCCTGTCTAAGCTGTAAAGCTGCATCAGCCTGGTTTGTATGTTTGTCTCTAACACACTGCTCTTGTGATTGTACTGTGCTCCCTCTGATGTCAGCAACACACACACACCTCTGCCTAAGGTCTAGTACTCTGATGTGTGGAGTAGCTACTGACATGCTGGAAAGCTGAACGCTGTTTCTCATCAGAACCTGCAGCTCTGTCCAAACCATCCAGCGCATACACACAGACATATGCGGTCATGATCTTCGTAATTCGATTGGAAACTCCCCCTAAGCAGAGGACCTTCCATCTCCTAAGTTGATACGCCTTCATTTGAAACCAAAGGTGTCCACAAAAAGCCAGGAAATCACTTGCAGTCAACAAACACAACCCATGCTGTTTTATAGGTTCTCGTGCGGTGATGTCATGTAAAGAGTAGTGAGGAAGGGGTAAAAAATTGAAAACTACTTCCATGTAGATCTGTTTTTTTTGTGTGTGTGTGGGCGCATGCGTGTGGAGGCTACGCTAAAGTGAACAAAGCAATCCGACTTCCCCTGAGGGGAGCAAAGTCATTGGAAACATGGCCTCACACTCTCAAAATATCCCCAAATGTGGGACTCATCATCAATGGCAACATCGTTTAAAAGTAACCACCTCTTTCTCACTCCCACATTACCGTGTTAATAAGCCTCATGCAGAAGTCTTGCAAGAAGGGGAAACTTGTTCTCCTGTTCCATCAGGCTGTAATTTTGTACTTTTTTTTCTCCCTCTTTCGAGCTCTTTTTCGCAGTTCTTTTACATTGAACAGTTTTGGAAATGCCATACCCCAAGGTTGTTTTTGGAGTGAAAAAGGATTACGATGTGGTGTTTTAACATCCCGAAGTTCTCGCACCCTTGGAAAGGAAACATGTGCTCCCATCCATACCATTCTAATTTCTAATAGTAGTATTTATTCTCTCCCTCCCTCCCACCCTCTCGTTCTCTTCCTATTTTTCTCCCTCTCTCCATCTGTCTCCTCCCCTTCAGGGGTAGGAGCGGACCCCGGTAGGCCGTTGTGTAGGAAAGCCAAGGAACTGAGGAAGGCGCGCCGGCTGCAGAAGGAGCAGAAGAGGCAGGTGGGGGGTGGAGTCCCGGCCTCTGCGACCTCTAACCCCGCCACGCCCGTCCAGCTCAACCAACCCAAAGCCCTGGAGGAGTTCATCACAGAATCTCTGCCTGATAGTCCTCTGCACCGCCTCGAGGTAAGCGAGAGAGAGAGGGGTTCAGGTCTCCAACTACTTCCTAGCCCCTACTCATTCAATGTCTACAGATCTGAAGGAACCGGATTGGTGTAAGTAATACGGTGATGGCGCCACCTAGCCTTCCAGTGGCTTTAGGTGAGTTTCCTCCATATTGCTTTACGTCTATCCACTTTCAAAGGATCTACCTTCAGACCCGGCCAGAGAGAGGCCTCTATCTGCGTCCCTAAACCAGTGACTTCACCATGCGTGCCTGTGGGGAGAATGGTATGGCCAGAGCCCAAGTGGAAAATCCAGCACTTCACGACACAAACTCAACCAAATGGTAGCCTGACCTCACACACTGGGTCAGGTTACCCCAAGTAATCACATTGTTTATAAGAGATGTAATTGTACTTTAGGCTCTGGGGTGTACTGCAGGCAGGGCTGCATCCCAAATGGCACCCTATTCCCCATAACCTCTAGTGTATTACTTTTGACCAAAGCTCTATGGGCCCTGGTCAAAAGTAGTGCACTATGAAGGGAATATAGTGCCATTTGGAACACAAACCCAAACACAAAAAATTCCCCTTCCAGTATAAAGCAAAGTTTTGGACCATCCTCTTGACTTTCGCTGAGGTTGGTAGAGTCTAGAGTGATGTCAGCTTTTGATTAAGCCAGACCTTGAGACAAGCTATTCATTCACTGACTGTCACTGAGGTCCCATGAGACTAGACGAGCCAGACTCATCTCCCAATCAGCTCATCTTAGCTGATTAGATTACTTCGATTGGCTGTGATGTTTACTCATTCAATTTTCTTAAGTGGATGCACACACAAGGTCGAGCCACCCAATTGAAGGTTAATTTGTTGTTTGGCAAGTTAAGATGATTGAAAGGCGCATGTGTTTGAAACACGGGTTTGTAGGCCTAAAGCATGCGGATGGGCTGCAGTCAATGCTAGGAGTTGGGATGTTTAGGATTCTGATGATATGGTGATAATTTAATCTGGTCTTTGCCATTCACACCACTCTTTATGACTTATAGTCTTGGGACTTCAGTAGGAGCCTGTTCAGGATGATCTAACATACCAGAACGTTCAGAATTAGATAGAAGTGAATTGTGTCGAGCAGATCTGACTGCCTGTCATGTAGAATAGGGATCGTGCAAGTCCGCTCTATTTATTCTATTTCTATCAGAACGTTTCAAATCACTGAATACACCCCAGTTCAGATTTGTTGAGTAAGCTGTGGAGCTACAGGGGGAAAACTGAAGGTCTTGGACTGCGAGGATATTTTGGGTGTTTACACGAATGCAATTAACAACACTCCAGCTCCACTTCATCACCAGCACAACTGTTAAACATGTCAGACCGCCTGAGTGATGGAGTCAGACGATCATTAGGAGAGGACCGGGAGGAAGAGAGAACCATGTACATATGGCCCCAATGAAAGAGACGGTAAGGGGAGGGAGGAGAGGTGATCGATGGTAAGGGGCACCTAACTATAGGTAAGGCCCCTTCCCTTGTGTTGATAGATAAATTGAGACTGTGGGAATCGTAATAAAGCCTTTTCCTGTGACCACAACCCTGTTCTCATCCACAACCCTTAGTGTTTTACAGTAAAAGTAGTGGCTTTTTAGTGAATGTCATAAAAGAGATGTCTGGAGGGTCAGGTTGGGAGACATGCTTGTGCCCTTGCCACCACCAGGGGTCAGTGTGGCCACACGATTGACAGCCCCCCCCAAAGGGAAGCGTATAACACCAACCTGTCTCGCTCAATATGCCTTCCTATTATCTTTTAGTTAAAACCCACTCTCCTCTCACACATTCACTTGCTCATTTGGCCATTGGCCTTCTCTGTTTATCTGACACATTCTATAGTCAGCGAGTATCTCTTCTGTGCGTTTTTATCAAAGAGAACAGGATTTGGGCTCACACAGAGTTCCACATGTGGAACAGCACATCGTCTTACAGGGGCTTTTGAAGGTCAATATCTCTCCATTTTAATTAAGTGGCATTACAGTTCGGTGTTAGTCTGTCGGTGCCGTCTCATTCGATTGTTATGAGAGCGTTGCGTTTTCACCAAACTATCCATTGTGGTGTTGGCTCAATAAAACTATTTCAGCGTATCAAAAGATATCTGTAGTTTTAAAAGTAAATTAAAGAGGCCTTACTTACTATTATCTTTTACGTAAAAGGCCCAACGTCTTTGTTTGAATATACAATGCGTGTGCCAAGCAGTCATATGAGAGCCCTGTGCATGTCCAACTCAAACAAACCTTGGGTTAAATTCCCCCGCAGGCTACTATTCAAATGGCAGGGGCATGTTGGCCAACAAAAGCTTAAAAACAAAGACGTTTAATTAAAATGAAGCTGGGGGGATTATGAATACTCACATTCTCAACACTAATGGTTATGCTTTGTCCAATGCTCAAAGGCCTGGCTGCCTGACATTTGGGCCTGTTTAAAACGGGTTCCTCCCTACTGTAGCTTGACATGGCATGGTGAAGCACTGGAAATGGGGTTTATAAGAGGTGGAACACACACATGCGGAAACACACATAATCGCGCATGCACAAGTACACACACGGGTCATGTTTGAGTGATCTCTTTGTTTTTTCAGGATATCAACGCAGGTAAGGTCTTTAAATGATGTTTCTGTTAAACATGATGACAAACACTTGTGGTATTTACCCTATTTGTTCTCTTTCGTCATGCTCTCACCTGCCACTCTGCTTGTCTCCATGGAGATGGACACAAACACGCCCTCCTCCTTTATCAACCTTACTGCTTGGGTGTAGCACCAACACCTGTGGTTGCGGTAATAGAAAACTGCATTGTAAATAACTCCCACCCAATATAACTTCTGAATGCTGTTTACTGTGTTGATCATTCAGTCAAAGACCTTTTTCAAGGAATATAATAAAGGCTCACCTTGGTGTATCCTGTCCCCACACACATGGAATATAGAATGCTTGCTCAATACAAAACATCTTCAAAATGTTCACAAGGGCCTATCTTAAAGGAGGAAAAGGGCTTAGATGGTTTTTATAGCCTGATGTGGCATGCTTGAAAATGCGAAATGTAACACTCAGAAAGATTTTGCATTCGTTTGCTAGTACCCATAAGTGACGGTCAGAGTTAATAGAGGAAGAGACATTCAGTTTACCCTCCATTCTGTTTCTTTCATACTTTTTTCAAATACATTTTTCCTCTCCCCTGCTTTAATATGTGATTGTGACGTACCCTCTGTGTGGATTTGTCTCCACTTATCGTTCTGTGTCCTATTTAAATGCCTGTCTTTTTATTTTTGTCTTAACCCTTCTCTGCCCGTCCCTCTTTTGAAGGTGAGGCTAGTGCGCTCCAACCCCCCCAGTTCACAGTTCAAAGCCTCTTTCGACGCCTCCTACCAGGTGTACAAACTCTACCAGATGGCCATTCACCACGACCCTCCAGACAAGCCCACCGAGAGCCAGGTCAGGGGTCAGCAGGTCAACCTGCTCAAGGGGAACAGGGGGAAAGGGAGGGAGGGCGAGGGTTAAGAGGTGCTTTTGATATCAAAACACAGTGAACAGTGTTGAGAGTAAATTCAATTGTCTTTATTATAAAACACGATGTGGAAATTTGTCTTTGGCTTCATAACCTGATTTATATAAAAACAAACAACATTAAAACATCATCAGGAGCATCTCGTCAACATTGGGTGAACATCTTGAACCGACAGATGTAATTGTTATCTGGAGTTTTCCAAATAGTATAATCAGTCTCTCTCCAATGTGAGCGAAGTATCTCTGACCAGTGTTTGTGTGCAATCTGTCTTCAGGCAACTAAGATGATACAGATGAAAGTGAATGGGGTGCTAAGTGAAATGGAAAGGAGACATTTGATAGAGTAGTGGAGGGGAAAGGGTGAGTACGTGGAATTACGTGACATGAAAGAGCAAGTTACCATAATCACTCTATGGCTATGAAAGTGGTTAGGATGGAGAGAAGAAAATTTGAAAGTGTGACTGTGTGGGTCAGCGGAGGCTGCTGAGGGGAGGACGGTTCATAATAATGGCTGGAAAGGAGCTAGTGGAATGGCATCAAACACATGGAACCCATTTATTTGGTATCATTCCACTAATAATGCTCCAGCCATTGCCACGAGCCTATCCTCCCCAATTAAGGTGTCACCAACCTGTGATATGGGTATGAATGAAAGGGAGAAAGTGAATGAAGGACTCAGGATTAGGGGAGTGTGTGTGTCTGTGTGCTCACTGTCTGTGTGCACACTCTCTTACATGTTTGTGGATGTCTGAATGTGTGTGCATGTGATCTCTTGTTCGCTCGCTCGCAGAAGGAAATGAGGGGGGAAATGTTACCATACACGGAGGAGGGTGAAGGCAGTGTTTCTACAGGTGCCTCAGTCTAATTGGGTCTTTAGTTTCTGGGTGTGTCCTAAATAGCACCCTATTCCGTACCTAGTGCACTACTTTTGACCGGAACCAAGTAGTGCACTATGGAGGGAATAGGGTGCCATTTGGCTGTTTGAATACGGTGGCAGTCAGGTATTCATTCCCACCCTCTTCCTATTTCCTTCGTCAGACTTCCACTCCCTCTGTGCCAATCACTCCTGCTAGTTTGTTGTTATTCCATTCCCAACCAGTCGCAGTTGTTGAACTGAAGTATCCTTTTAAAATTCAGTGTTAGCATTAGTTTGTTGTTTTTGCCCATGCTGGCACTTGACACACTTGGAGGATTGTCTCCGCTCTGCAGTTTTCACCAGCCATTCTGTCTCGAAGGCTGGAGCTATACTATACCTCAGCCTGATTTTTATCTGTGTAAATCTCACACCACTTGAGCCATTGCTATTGTCTCATATCTGGATGTATACAAGAGTGAAAGCGAGTGTGTAGATCCCTATCTGAATGTGAGTGTGTGGAATGTGGATGCCTGTTGTTCCTTGAATCTCATATCTTAGAACTCTATTCAACCTCTAGTCCCCTGTCTTTCTCTTTGAGGGTTCGTCATCAACCATGACGGGGGGGCGGTACACTAGCCTCATCTTCAGGGTCCCTGGATCCCTCATCTCCAGGCAGTAACCACCACTGGACTCACTCTCCCAGAATTCTTAGTTTTGGTTTGTTGTTAATTCTATGGTTGGAATCTTGATTTGCCTGACTCGTCTCAACTCAGAACCGAGCAGCTAAATAAAATAAAAAATAATCAGAACTTTGAACTGGGAGTCTGAATTGCTTCAGTAGAACCTTTTTATAGTGCTAAACTGCTTATGCAGCATTGTCTAAAACCTCTCCACTTATTGTTTGGTTCCCCCATTGTCTGTCCATCCCCCCTGCAAACCGCTACCACCCCTTCCTCCTCCTCATTCTCCCTCCAACACCCCAACTCCATACTGTATGTCCTCATTCTTCTTCGCCGTATGTCTTTCCACCTTCGCTGTCCCCACTCTTGACAACCAATGTTGACTTTATCCATCCCTCCACTTCTTCTTTCACCATCCTCTCCGAAGGTGAGGCTAGTGCCCGTCAATGATGATGATCCTCAGTTCATGGCGACCTATGAGCAGTCGGCAGCGCTGTACGCACGCTACCAGATGGCCGTTCACGGCGACACCCCTTCCGAGTGTAACGAGAGTGAGGTACGGTAACGTTTCTGACATCGCACCTACTCTAATGCACAGGGCACAGTGACTGCCACAATGCTCACATGCACTGTGCTGTACACCGCCACCCTGCCACATTTTCCTCCTCCATCATAAACACACTACCATCCATAGAAGGGTTGAAGTTATCTTTTGTTACCAATTAACTTGAAATAAATATGAATATTCATTTAATGTCAGCAGATAATATGCCCTAGATAGAATTTAAATACATGAATATTCATATCTATCAGCGATCTGTCCTGTTGAGAATTTTCTGCCGGTTTTCTTTTCCATTCCATTTTTGAGTACAATGTCAATGTCCTTAACATCACATGATTGCTCTGACCGCGTAGCATGTTGACACAGCAAATCTCCTGCATGCTTGTTTGCAGATAACCACATACACATACCTATTGTGGTGTCTTTAATGGTTAGATTACCCTGCATGCCATTATGTAAGTTGATTCCATTGTGTTTGATGGTGATTTCTGACTAGGTGAACTCAATGCATGTCATTGCCTTGCGTGTCTCATGGGCTGTGTCTCAAGGCATTCCCTATATAGTGCACTACTTTTGAGCAGAGCCCAGAGCAATTACAGGGAATAGGGTGCCATGTGTGATTCAAACAGGGTTAGATAAGTCACACACATGGAACCCCAATGTTATTAATGACTCTGAGGTGTTCAAGTTGAATGACTGCAGTGCGATCAGGGAGTTAGTTTCACTCTAATCTACAGGAAGTGGCTGGCCTGAATTCTGGATACTCCTCTCAATCAACAACTATTCATCACAACACTAGACTCTAATGAGCCAGTGTGGATAATATGTGTCATTCCACAAATAGTGCATTTTGGGTAGTTTAACTTGGTAAAAAAAACTATGAATTTCAATTAATTTGAACATTCTGTCATAAAGAGCACATGTTTGACTTCATAAAAAACATGTTTTCCCATCTCAAGGGGATAAACAAGACTATAGTAAGTGCCAATAAAGTAACAGTTTGACTGTAACAGGGTTGAGATTGTATCTTAAATCAAACATAAATGGAAACTTGTTGTGTGCAACAGCGAGCTGCAATAGAGTGCAACGTCACACATATTTTTTTTTTTACATTGTTCAAACATTTCTAGCCCATCTTCATTATGGGTAACAGGGTGTTATGCTCGACACACTCAGTTTTCCACCACAAAACACCAGAAAATGGCCAGAGAGTAGAACCAGCTCACCTGCTTTTACACTATGATTTGACTATTATACTGTATATTCAATGTTTCTTTTGAAAAAATAATTTTAAAAGTAATAGTTTCACCATATCAGTTCACGTAACAGGGTTGACCTTAAAGTTAAGGACAGACTTTAATGATGAATGTATCACATAACAAATAATCTTCAGAAATGACTTTTGTCATAGCAAGGACATAACTAGGGCTTTAAAATGATGGTAAAAACTTGAAGAAATGTTGGGATAAGTGGGTTAAAACCTTCCAAACTGATTTTTGGCACTTTAGCAAGTCTAGATTCAGCTTAAATCGGATTTATTTAATTTTCAGTAAAGTCTCTATTAAAGGGCACTTAGAAAGCATTCACACCCCTTGACTTTTTCCACATTTTGTTGTTACAGCCTGGATTTAAAATGTGTTAAATTGAGAAAAGTGTTTGTCACTACAATAATATCAAAGTGGAATTATGTGGATTTAAAAAATAAATAAAAAATAGTGTCAATAAGTATCAACCCCATTTGTTATGGCAAGCCTAAATAAGTTCTGGAATAAAAATGTGCTTAAGTCACATAAGTTGCATGGACTCACTCTGTGCAATAATAGTGTTTAACATGCCTAACTCAGTTGTCGGAGAGGTAGGAAACCGCTCAGGGATTTCACCATGAGGCCAATGGTGACATTAAAGCAGTTACAGGGTTTAATGTCTGTGATAGGAGAAAAGTGAGGATGAATCAACATTGTAGTGCATAATACTAACCTCATGGACAGAGTAAAAAGAAAGGCTGTACAGAATAAAAAATATTTCCGAACATGCATCCTGTTTGCAACAAGGCACTAAAGTAAGTTGCATTAAATGTAGCAAAGCAATTAACTTTACAGTGCATTCGGAAAGTATTCAGATGCCTTTTTCCACATTTTGTTACAGCCTTATTCTAAAATGGATTATAAAAATGAAAATCCCCAATCTACACACAGTACCCCATAATGACAAAGCAGAAATAGGTTTTTAGAAAGGTTTGCACATTTATAATAATAACAAAATACCTTATTTACCAAAGTATTCATACCCTTTGCTATGAGACTCGAAATTGAGCTCAGGTGGATCCTGTTTCCATTGATCACCCTTGAGATGTTTCTAAAACTTGATTGGAGTCCACTTGTGGTAAATTCAATTGATTGGACATGATTTGGAAAGGCACACACCAGTCTAGATAAGTGCATGTCAGAGCAAAAACCAAGCCATGATGTCGATGGAATTCTCCGTAGAGCAATTGGGGGAGAAGGGCCTTGGTCTGTGGAGATGGGAGAACCTTCCAGAAGAACAACCATCTCTGCAGCACTGCACCAATCAGGCCTTTATGGTAGAGTGGGCAAACGGAAGCCTCTCCTCAGTAAAAGGCACATGACAGCCCGCTTTGAGTTTGCCAATAGGCAACTAAAGGACTCTGACCATGAGAAACAAGATTCTCTGGTCTGATGAAACCAAGATTGAACTCTTTGGCCTGAATGCAAAGCGTCACGTCTGGAGGAAACCTTGCACAATCCCTACGGTGAAGCATGGTGGTAGCAGCAAAATGCTGTGGGGATGTTTTTCAGCGGCAGGGACTGGGAGACTAGTCAGGATTGAGGGAAAGATGAACGGAGCAAAGTACTGAGATCCTTGATGAAAACCTGCTCCAGTGAACTCAGGACCTCCGACTGGGGGCGAAGGTTCACCTTCCAACAGGACAACGACCCTAAGCATACAGCCAAGACAACGCATGAGTGGCTTCAGGACAACTCTCTGAATGTCCTTGAGTGGCCCAGGCAGAGCCCGGACTTGAACCCGATCGAACATCCTTGGAGAGACCTGAAAGTAGCTGTGCAGCGACGCTCCCCATCCAACCTGACAGAGCTTGAGAGGCACTGCAGAGAAGAATGGGGAACAACTCCCCAAATACACGTTTGCCAAGCTTGTAGCGTCATACCCAAGAAGACTCAAGGCTGTAATCGCTGCCAAAGGTGCTTCAACAAAGTGCTGAGTAAAGAGTCTAAATACTTACAGTACTAGTCAACTTTGAACACACCTACTCATTCAAGGGTTTTTCTTTATTTTTGCTATTTTCTACATTGTAGAATAATGGTGAAGACATCAAAACTATAAAATAACACATATGGAATCATGTATTAACCAAAAGTGTTAAACAAATCAAAATATATTTTAGATTCTTCAATCACCCTCAGCCTTGATGACAGCTTTGCACACACTTGGCATTCTTTCAACCAGCTTCATGAGGAATGCTTTTCCAACAGTCTTGAAAGTGTTCCCACATGCTGAGCACTTGTTGGCTGTTTTTCCTTCACTCTGCGGTTCAACTCAGCCCAAATCATCTCATTTGGGTTGAGGTCGGGTGATTTGTGGAGGCCAGGTCATCTGATGCAGCATTCCATCACTATCCTTGGTCAAGTAGCCTTTACACAGCCTGGAGGTGTGTTGGGTCATTATCCTGTTGAAAAACGAATGATAGTCCCACTAAGAGCAAACCAGATAGGATGGCGCATCGCTGCAGAATGCTGTGGTAGCAATGCTGGTTAAGTGTGCCTTGAATTCTCAGTAAATCACTGACAGTGTCACCAGCAAAGCACCATCACACCACCTTCTCGATGCTTCACGGTGGAAACCACACATACGGAGAAAATCCGTTCACCTACTTTGCGTCTCACAAGGAGATGGCGGTTGGAACCAAAAGTCTAAAATTTGGACTCATCAGACCAAGTGACCGATTTCCACCGTTCTAATATCCATTGCTCATGTTTCTTGGCCCAAGCAAGTCTCTTCTTCTTATTGGTGTCCTTTAGTAGGCCTGATTCACACAGTCTCCTCTGAACAGTTGATGCTGAGATTGAACTCTGAAGCATTTATTTGGGCTCCCATTTCTGAGGCTGGTAAATAATGAACTTATCCTCCACAGCAGAGGGAACTCTGGGTCTTCCTTTCCTGTGGCGGTCCTCATGAGATCCAATTTCATTATAACGCTTGATGGTTTTTGCAACTGCACTTGAAGAAACTTTCAAAGTGCTTGAAATTGTCTGGATTGTCTGACCTTCATGTCTTAAAGTAATATTGGTTTTGTCGTTACTCTTTACTTATTTGAGCTGTTCTTGCCATATGGACTTATTTTACCAAATAGGGCTATCTTCTGTATACCCCCCTACCTTGTCACAACACAACTGATTGGCTCAAATGCATTAGAAGGAAATAAATTCCACAAATTAACTTTTAAACAAGGCACACCTGTTAATTGAAATGCATTCCAGGTGACTACCTCATGAAGCTGGTTGAGAGAATGCTAAGAGTGTGCAAAGCTGTCATCACGGCAAAGGGTGGCTACTTCGAATAATTTTCACACTTTTTTGTTTACTACACGTGTTATTTCTTAGTTTTGATTTCTTCACTATTATTCTACAATGTAGAAAATAGTACAAATAAAGAACCCTTGAATGAGTAGTTGTCAACTTTTGACTGGTACTGTTTGTAAATGAGATTGCTGTATTTCATTTTCAATTTTTAAGCCAACATTTTTTTAAACATTTTCACTTTGTCATGGGTTATTTTGTGTAGATGGTTGAGGGAAAAACTTCTTAAAAATCATTTTAGAATGTAACACAACAAAATGTGAAATAGTCAACAGGTATGAATACTTTGAAGGCACTATAACAGGCTTTTAAAATACAATATTGGTGAACAATTTCTACTTAAAAGGGCTTCAAAATGTACTCTATTCGCTTCGCAGCGGTCTAAGGCATGGCATCGCAGTGCTTGAGGCATCACTACAGCCCTGGGTTTGATCCCAGTCTGTATCACAGCCGGCTGTGACCGGGAGACCAATGAAACGGCGCACGATTGGCCCAGCGTCATCCGTGCTAAGGGAGGGTTTGGCCGGCCGGTATTTCCTTGTCCCATCATGCTCTAGCTGCTCCTTGTGGCTGGCTGCGCGCCTTTAAGCTGACTTCGGTTGCCAGTTTCCTCCGACACATTGGTGTGCGGCTGGCTTCCTGGTTAAGTGAGCAGTGTGGCTCTCGACCTTTGCCTCTAACTAACAATTGGATGTCACAAATTTTGGGATTAAAAGGGTAAAAAACAATGTACTCTGTTCTTGGAATGGCCCATATACACTATATACAGTTGAAGTTGGAAGTTTACATACACTTAGGTTGGAGTCATTAAAACTCATTTTTCAACCACTCTACAAATTTCTTATTAACAAACTATAGTTTTGGCAAGTCGGTTAGGACATCTACATTTTTCCAACAATTGTTTACAGACAGATTATTTCACTTATAATTCACTGTATCACAATTTCAGTGGGTCAGAAGTTTACATACACTAAGTTGACTGTGCCTTTAAACAGCTTGGAACATTCCTGAAAATTATGTCATGGCTTTAGAAGCTTTTGATAGGCTAATTGAGTCATTTGAGTCAAAGGGAGGTGTACCTGTGGATGTATTTAAAGGCCTACCTTCAAACTCATGTTGTGGGGGTGCTTTGCTGCAGGAGGGACTGGTGCACTTCACAAAATAGATGGCATCATGTGGCAGGAAAATTATGTGGATATATTGAAGCAACATATCAAGACATCAGTCAGGAAGTTTAAGCTTGGCCGCAAATGTTTTATTTATTTATTTATTTTACCTTTATTTTACCAGGTAAGTTGACTGAGAACACATTCTCATTTTCAGCAACGACCTTGGGAATAGTTACAGGGGAGAGGAAGTGGATGAATGAGCCAATTGTAAGCTGGGGATGATTAGGTGACCGTGATGGTATGAGGGACAGCTTGGGAATTTAGCCAGGACACCGGGGTTAACACCCCTACTCTTACGATAAGTGCCATGGGATCTTTAATGACCTTAGAGAGTCAGGACACCCGTTTAACGTCCCATCCGAAAGACAGCACCCTACACTGGCCAATGTCCCCAATCACTGCCCTGGGGCATTGGGATATTTTTTTGGACCTGAGGAAAGAGTGCCTCCTACTGCCCCTCCAACACCACTTCCAGCAGCATCTGGTCTCCCATCCAGGGACTGACCAGGACCAACCCTGCTTAGCTTCAGAAGCAAGCCAACAGTGTGGTGCAGGATAGGTCTTCCAAAAGGACAATGATCCCAAGCATACTTCCAAAGTTGTGGCAAAATGGCTTAAGGTCAACAAAGTCAAGGTATTGGAGTGGCCATCACAAAGCCATAACAAATTAAGGGTTTCGGCTATTTCCGCCACACCCGTTGCTGACAGGTGTATAACATCAAGCACACAGCCATGCAATCTCCATAGTCTAACATTGGCAGTAGAATGGCCTTACTTAAGAGCTCAGTGACATTCAACGTGGCACCGTCATAGGATTTCCAACAAGTCCGTTCTTAAAATTTGACCTGCTAGAGCTGCCCCGGTCAAGTGCTGTTATTGTGAAGTGGGAAAGGCTAGGAGCAGCAACGGTTCAGCCGCTAAGTGGTAAGCCACACATGGGACCACTGAGTGCTGAAGGTCTTATCGCGTAAAAATCGTCTGTCCTCTGTTGCAACACTCACTACCGAGTTCCAAACTGTCTCTGGAAGCAACGTCAGCACAATAACTGTTTTGTCAGGAGCTTCATGAAATGGGTTTCCATGGCCGAGCAGCCACACACAAGCCTAAGATCACCATGCGCATTGCCAAGCGTCGGCTGGAGTGGTAAAGCTCTCCGCCATTGGACTCTGGAGCAGTGGAAACGCGTTATCTGGCAGTCTGAGTGAATCTGGGTTTGGCGGATGCCAGGAGTTGCATAGTGGCAACTGTGAAGTTTGGTGGAGGAGTAATAATGGTCTGGGGATATTTTTCATGGTTTGTGCTAGGCCCCTTACTTCCAGTGAAGGAAAATCTTAACGCTACTGCATACATTGACATTCTAGATGATTCTGTGTTTCCAACTTTGTGGTAACAGTTCAGGGAAGGTCCTTTCCTGTTTCAGCATGACACTGCCCCATACACAAAGCGAGGTCCTTACAGAAATGGTCTGTTGAGATAGGTGTGGAAGAACTTGCCTGGCCTGCACAGAGCCCTGACTTCAACCCCATCGTACACCTTTGGGATGAATTGGAACTCCTACTGAGACATGCCTAATCGCCCAACATCAGTGCCCGAACCTCACTAATGCTCTTGTGGCTGAATGGAAGCAAGTCCCCACAGCAATGTTCCAACGTCTAGTGCAAAGCCTTCCTTGAAGTTGGAGGCTGTTTTCGCAGATAACATGGACCAACTCCATTTTAATGCCCGTTATTTCGGAATAAGTTGTTCGCGCAGGTGTCCACATACTTTTGGTAATGTAGTGTCTCTTCCCTTCAAAACTAATAAAGCAACCACCTATCTATTTTATGAGCATGTTTCATTGTGTGTCTGTTTGTGCATGTGATAATGTGGTGGCTAATGTGTACAAACATTGTTGGTACAAGTGATTTAGTGATGAAACCCTTTTCTGTGGCAAATATGGCAAATCCAACTAGATGAGGTCCATTCACAGCTGAAATTGAGACAGGCTATTGAATGAATACTGCTACACAGGAAATACAGAAGTGCACTCTTGGAGTCTAGCGGAAGGTACGGGGTGTGTTTTTACCATCTCGCCATAAATCTTCACCCGCTGTTGAAATATTTTGCCTGGGAGCACATATAAACTCACCATTGACTTTTGCAGGTGATTGGGGTGGAGGAGGAGAAGAGGCTGTCTAGTTAGAATGCGGTTCCTGGACATTCTCTCTGAAGTGCACTATCTAGGGAATTGGGTGCCATTTGGAACGCAGGGTCTCAAATCAAATTGTATTTGTCACATGCTTCATAAACACCAGGTGTAGACTAACAGTGAAATGCTTACTTACGTGCCCTTCCAATGCAGAGAGAAATATAGAATAATAATATGAGGAATAAATAGCACAAGGAATAGTCTCTCACTCGTACACACACCTGTGAGGACCCTTTGTCCCAGACGGCTGGAAAAACCTCAACCTGCCTAGCTACCTGCCAATGGCGCACAGCAAATTACCTAATTCTCCAGCTTGTAAAAATTAGCGAAGTCAGTCAGAGAGTCCGTCTGTGGTGACGGATTCTTTCCTGGTGCCATAATAACAGCAGGACTGTTAATAGTGAAGGTGTGTCTGCTTGTGTGTGAGTGCATGTATATTTGTGTTCTGCCCAGTTTCACTGCTGTGTTGTGAGCCTGGGACAGTAGAGCCTTCCAGGGACAGAAAGGAGGACCAGGGAGGTGTGGACCACAACACTGACATCTGTCTGTTTCGTGCCAGATTTTAGTATACATTTTTTTGTGGATGGGGTTGCCTGATTTGATGGGGTTGCCAGTTTGGGTTATTGATGGTGGTATGCATGAGGCTACGGGTGAATGTAAGGCTGGTTAGTTACTGTGCCATCTGGGTTGTGCCAGTTACCCTGTTTCACCTTCATACCAATAGGATTGGGAAAGAAAGAGGTTTGTAGGACTATGAACCCTTGTTTCATGTAGACAGTGTGCTAACAGTAGTATTTTTGATACACAGAAATTGGACATGAGTTATGTTTTTTGGGGGGCTTTTTTCATGACAGGGAAAGTATCCGTTTTTAGTTTGTATTATTTGTACTTTATAGATCCATTGTATTACAGTGCCTTCGGAAAGTATTCAGAAACCTTGACTTTTTACACAGTTACGTTACAGCAATTTTTCCAAAATGGATTAATTTGTATATTTCCCTCATCACTATACACACAATACCCCATAATGACAAAGCAAAATCAGGTTTTTAGAAATCTTTGCTAACTTATAAGTACTGTATTCAGACCCTTTGTTGAAGCACCCTTGGCAGCGATTACAGAATAGAATCTTCTTGGGTATGACGCTACAAGCTTGGCAAACCTCTATTTGGGAAGTTTTTCCCATTCTTCTCTGCAGATCCTCTCAAGCTCTGTCAGGTTGGATGGGGAGCGTCGCAGCACAGCTATTTTCAGGTCTCTCCAGAGATGTTCAATTGAGTTCAAGTCCGGGCTCTGGCTGGGCCACTCAAGGACATTCAGAGACTTGTCCTGAAGCCACTCCTGTGTTGTTTTGGCTGAGTGCTTAGGGTCGTTGTCCTGTTGGAAGGTGAACCTTTGCCCCAGTCTGAGGTCTTGAGTGCTCTGGAGCAGGTTTTCATCAAGGAACTCTCTGTACTTTGCTCTGTTCATCTTTGTCTCGATCCTGACTAGTCTCCCAGTCCCTGCTGTTGAAAAACATCCCCACAGCATGATGCTGCCACCACCATGCTTCACCGTAGGGATGGTGCAAGGTTTCCTCCAGACGTGACGCTTTGCATTCAGGCCAAAGAGTTCAATATTGGTTACATCCGACCAGAGAATCTTATTTATCATGGTCTGAGTTTTTAGGTGCCTTTTGTCCAACTGGAAGTGGGCTGCCATGTGCCTTTTACTGAGGATTGGCTTCCATCTGGCCTCTCAGAGCGCCAAATTCAAATTACAAAAGTAGTTATATAAAACATTCATGAAAATACAAGTGTTGCATACTGTTCAAAAGCTTAGAATCTTGGCAATCTCACAGCGCTGTCAGATTTCAAAAAGGCTTTACAGCGAAAGCATAACATTTGATTGTCTGAGGACAGAGCCCCGCATATTTTCTCCGTTAGCATAATAACATAACCAGCACGGGTGTCACAAAACTCAGAAAAAGCGATAAAATAAATCGCTTACCTTTTGAAGATCTTCTTCTGATGGCAAACCGAAGGGTCCCAGCAAGACAAATGTTCCTTTTGTTCGAAAAGTCCCTCTTTATATCCATAAAGCTCCTTTTGGTTGGCGCGTTTTGTTCAGAAAATCCACCGTCCACTCGTCCATTATACAAGACAAACAAAGCGTTAAAAATATACCTATATACTTTGTCCAAACAAATCAAACAACGTTTCTAATCGATCCTTAGGTACACTAATATGTATATAAATTATAATATTTCACACACATAATATCCTGGGCGATAGAAAAGGAAAAAAACTAGGGGCGCGCTCATGGTCCCGCGCGTAAAAGAGATGAGTGACTTCTTCACTCCACTTGCCAATTCTTGTCTTACTCCTCGATTTTTCTATATAAACGCATTAAACCTTGTCTAAAGACTGACACCTAGTGGAAGCCATAGGTACTGCAACCTTGGAGCTGGATTCCAGTATTTCCTATAGCAAGTCAATGGGAAAAGAGGCACCTCACAGAATCACATTTTTCTGCATGGATTTTCCTTGGGTCAAATCAGTTCTGTTATACTCTGACATTATTTTAACAGTTTTATCCAATACTACTAATTATGTGCATATCCTAGTTTCTGGGTCTGAGTACCAGGCATTTTACTTTGGGCACACCAGACTCTCCAAAACTACGAACACTGCTGCCGCTCGGTTCTCCCATCTCTACAGAGCAACTCTAGAGCTCTGCCAGAGTGACCTCGGCTTCTATGTCACCTCCCTGACCACAGCCCTTCTCCCCCGATTGCTCAGTTTGGCCGGGCAGCCAGCTCTAGGAAGAGTCTCTTGGTGTTTCCAAACTAATTCCATTTAAGAACGATAGGGGCCACTGTGTTCTTGGGGACCTTCAATGCTGCAGAAATTGTTTGGTACCCTTCCACAGATCTGTGCCTTGACACAATCCTGTCTCCGAGCTCTACGGACAATTCCTTTGACCTCGTGGCTTTGGTTTTTGCTCTGACATCCAATGTCCAAACAATATGAATTTAATACCGGTGGACTCCAATGAAGTTGTAGAAACATCTCAAGGATGATCAATGGAAACAGGATGCACCTGTGCTCCATTTTGAGTCTCATAGCAAAAGGTCTGAAATACTTATGTAAATAATGTATTTCTGTTAAAAAAAAATTTACAAAAAATGTTTTCATTTTGTCATTATGGGGTATTGTGTGTAGATTGCTTCGGAAAAAAAATACATATTTAATCCATTTTAGAATAAGGCTGTAACGAACAAAATGTGGAAAAGGTCAAGGGGTCTGAATACTTTCCAAAGGCATTGTAGTTGCCCAGGGGGAAGGGGCTTGGTATTTTGGAGTAATTTTTTTTGGGGGGGGTGGAACACCAACCTGCTTGGGGTCATGGTCTTAAAGCCTGCTTTGACAGACACACACAAGCACAACACCTGCCCCTATGACACTGCTAATTACAACTAGACCTTTTCTACTGTACCTACCCAACCCACCTCAGATTGATAAATTCTACCCACCCTCGTGTTTGACCTTCTGTACACATTCGTTTAGACATGGCCCCCTCTCACTCCTGCGGCCCCATTTTCCTTGCTGCTACTGGGTTACTGTCCTTCACTCGTAGTCAGTCCCAGTTCGCTCCGTACAATATGGTGGGCCGTGCAAGTTTCTACACTACTTATAGGCCCTTTAGATTAGCAAACAGGAAGGTTTAGTACTAAAGGAAAGGGAAGGAGCACATTGGGACCCTCTCAACCAATTTGACCCTACAGTATATCTTCTCTCTACAGCTAACTCGATCTAGCACTATATCCATCTCCTCTCCCATTCTCCATCCATTCCCTACTCATTTACAGTTGAAGTCGGAAGTTTGCATACACCTTAGCCAAATACATTTAAACTCAGTTTTTCACAATTCCTGACATTTAATCATAGTAAAAATGCCCTGTCTTAGGTCGGTTAGAATTGCCGCTTTATTTTAAGAATGTGAAATGTCAGAATAATAGTGGAGAGAGATTTATTTCAGCTTTTATTTCTTTCATCACATTCCCAGTGGGTCAGAAGTTGACATACACGCAATTAGTATTTGGTAGCATTGCCTTTAAATTGTTTAACTTGGGTCAAATGTTTCAAGTAGCCTTCCACAAGCTTCCCACAATAAGTTGGGTGAATTTTGATATGTTGCTTCAATATATCCACATAATTTTCCTTCCTCATGATGCCATCTATTTTGTGAAGTGCACCAGTCCCTCCTGCAGCAAAGCACCCCCACAACATGACGCTGCCACCCCCGTGCTTCACAGTTGGGATGGTGTTCTTCGGCTTGCAAGCCTCCCCCTTTTTCCTCCAAACTTAATGATGGTCATTATGGCCAAACAGTTCTATTTTTGTTTCATTAGACCAGATGACATTTCTCCAAAAAGTACGATCTTTGTCCCCTTGTGCAGTTGCAAACTGTAGTCTGGCTTTTTTATGGCGGTTTTGGAGCAGTGGCTTCTTCCTTGCTGAGCGGCCTTTCAGGTTATGTCAATATAGGACTCGTTTTACTGTGGATTTACAGTGAGGCAAAAAAGTATTTGATCCCCTGCTAATTTTGTACGTTTGCCCACTGACAAAGAAATTATCAGTCTATAATTTTAATGGTAGGTGTATTTGAACAGTGAGAGACAGAATAACAACAAAAAAATCCAGAAACTCATGTGAAAAATATTATAAATTGATTTGCATTTTAGTGAGGGAAATAAGTATTTGAACCCCTCTCAATCAGAAAGATTTCTGTCTCCCAGGTGTCTTTTTATACAGGTAACGAGCTGAGATTAGGAGCACACTCTTAAAGGGAGTGCTCCTAATCTCAGCTTGTTACCTGTATAAAAGACACCTNTCCACAGAAGCAATCAATCAATCAGATTCCAAACTCTCCACCATGGCCAAGACCAAAGAGCTCTCCAAGGATGTCAGGGACAAGATTGTAGACCTACACAAGGCTGGAATGGGCTACAAGACCATCGCCAAGCAGCTTGGTGAGAAGGTGACAACAGTTGGTGCGATTATTCGCAAATGGAAGATGGAATCCTGCAGCGCCCGCAAGGTCCCCCTGCTCAAGAAAGCACATATACATGCCCGTCTGAAGTTTGCCAATGAACATCTGAATGATTCAGAGGACAACTGGGTGAAAGTGTTGTGGTCAGATGAGACCAAAATGGAGCTCTTTGGCATCAACTCAACTCGCTGTGTTTGGAGGAGGAGGAATGCTGCCTATGACCCCAAGAACACCATCCCCACTGTCAAACATGGAGGTGGAAACATTATGCTTTGGGGGTGTTTTTCTGCTAATGGGACAGGACAACTTCACCCCATCAAAGGGACGATCGACGGGGCCATGTACCGTCAAATCTTGGGTGAGAACCTCCTTCCTTCAGCCAGGGCATTGGAAATGGGTCTGACCTCTGTGATTGCCAAAGGGTTTTGCCACCAAGTACTAAGTCATGTTTTGCAGAGGGGTCAAATACTTATTTCCCTCATTTAAAATGCTAATCAATTGATAACATTTTTCACATGCGTTTTTCTGGATTTTTTTGTTGTTATTCTGTCTCTCTGTTCAATTAAACCTACCATTAAAATTATAGACTGATCATTTCTTTGTCAGTGGGCAAACGTACAAAATCAGCAGGGGATCAAATACTTTTTTCCCTCACTGTAGATATTTTTGTACCTATTGCCTCCAGCATCTTCACAAGGTCCTTTGCTGCTGTTCTGGGATTGATTTGCACTCTCCGCACCAAAGTACGTTCATCTCTAGGAGACAGAACGCGTCTCCTTCTTGAGTGGTATGACGGCTGCGTGGTCCCATGGTGTTTATACTTGCGTACTATTGTTTGTACTGATGAACATGGTACTTTCAGGCGTTTGGAATTTGCTCCCAAGGATGAACCAGACTTGTGGAGGTCTACAATGTTTTTCTCTTAGGTCTGGGCGGATTTCTTTTGATTTCCCCATAATGTCAAGCAAATAGGCACTGAGTATGAAGGTAGGCCTTGCAATACATCCACAGGTACACCTCCAATTGACTGATATTATGTCAATTAGCCCATCCGAAGCTTCGAAAGCTATGACATCATTTTCTGAAATTTTTCAAGCTGTTTAAAGGCGTAGTCAACTTAGTGTATGTAAACTTCTAACCCACTGGAATTGTGATACAGTGAAATAATCTGTAAACAATTGTTGGAAAAATTACTTGTCATGCACAAAGTAGATGTCCTAACAGACTTGCCAAAACTATAGTTTGTTAACTACTTACGGAGTGGTGGGGCGCTACCTGGTAAAATGCAAGGCGCCAAATTCAAAATCCAAAAGTTGAATTATTAAACATTCATCAATATACAAGTGTTGCATAGTCATCAAAAGCTCTGCTTCTTGGCAATATCACAGCATTGTCAGATTTCAAAAAGGCTTTACGGCGAAAGCACAACATTTGATTGTTTGAGGGTTTACACAAAACACATTTCACAGCGAAAACAAATCCCTTACCTTTTGAAGAACTTCTGCTGAGGGCTTCCCAAGTGTCCAACGAAGACATCCAATGGTTCTTTTGTTAGAAAAAGTCATTTATTATATCCATAAATCTCAGTTTGGTTGGCACGTTATGTTCAGAAAATCCAACGTTGAATCGCTCATTGAAACGTGAAGAGAACGCGTTCAAATATACCTGTAAACTTTTCCTAAAGAAATCAAATACCAGTTAAAATGCATCCTTAGCTATCCTTTTATGAATATTAGCGATAATATTTCACTCGGATGGTCACCTATACCTTATATAAGTAAAATAAAGTGGGGCGCGCAGCCAGACTCGCGCCCGTGAAAACTTGTTGACATCTGAGCTACCTTGACCATTTCCTGTACCTATTCGTTCTGTTTACTCCAATCTCTGAGTCTTTGTATATAGACTGTTGACATCTAGTGGAAGCCATAGGTACTGCAGTCTCAGTCCTGGTTGCAAATGGATTCAATAGGGAGTGTGTCAAACAGAGCAATAGGTCAACCGGAAACTGATTTCAGAATAGATTTCTCAGGTTTTCGCCTGCTAAATGAGTTCTGTTATACTCACAGACATTATGTTAACACTTTTAGAAACCTTAGAGTGTTTCCTATCCAATATTACTAATTATGTGCATATCCTATTTTCTGAGCCTTAGTGGCAGGCATTTTGCTTTGGGCACGCCAAACTCTCCAAAACCGTCACCTCACCTGCCACTCCCTAAGTTAACAAGAAATTTGTGGAGTGGTTGAAAAACAAGTTTTAATGACTCCAACCTAAGTGTATGTAAGCTTCTGACTTCAACTGTACCTACCCCCCCCTCTCTTCCCAGAAGTTCTCCTCCCCATTCCTCCTCCTTTCCCCTCCAGGTGAATTTATTGAGCAATGGAAAGTGTTGTGCATCATTAAAGTGGTGATGCGTCTTTAGGGTTGTTGGTGACCTGCCATGCCCGGTGCTGCGTAGGGGGAACTTGGGTCATATGATGTTTTGGAGGTATTTATTAATCCATTAAGGTATTACCTAGGGACACACTCTGGTAGACTATAAACCAGTGCTCCTTTCTGAGACTGCTGTTAGGTGTCTGTGTGTCTGTGTTCGGGCAATGCGTGTTCCCGGGTTTCCTCAACTCTGGTGTGGATTTGTTATCCATGGGGGGCCCTTTTCCTCAGGAATGGAGTCTACACCCCTGGGTGGTTTCCTAGATATCGGATATATATATATATATATATCTCGATGTGTTTTAATCAGACCAACTATTTGCACTGAGCTTGTCTGATGCTCTAAGCACACTGTTTGATTAAATTATTAAGACACACTAGAGGGTTCTTTGGTGTCCACATCACCAACAAACGATCATGGTCCAAACACACCAAGACAGTCGTGAAGATGGCACGACAAAGCATATTCCCCCTCAGGAGACTGAAAAGATTTGGCATGGTTACTCAGTTCTACAGCTGCACCATCGAGAGCATCCTGACTTGTTGCATCACTGCCTGGTATGGCAACTGCTCTGCCTCTGACCGCAAGACATTACAGACGGTTCCTACCATCCAGGACCTCTATACCAGGCGGTGTCAGAGGAAGGCCCAAAATTGTCAAAGACTCCAGCCACCCTAGTCATAGACTGTTCTCTCTGCTTCCGCATGGCAAGCGGTTCCGGAGCGCCAAGTCTAGGTCCAAAAGGCATCTTAACAGCTTCTACCCCTAAGCTATAAGACTCCTGAACAGCTAATCAAATGGCTACCCAGACTATTTGCACCCCCTCTTTTACTCTGCTGCTACTATCTGGTTATTATCTATACATTGTCAATTTAACTCTACCCTACATGTACATATTACCTCAGCTAACCTGTGCCCCCGCACATTGACTCTGTACCGGTACCCCCTGTATTTTTTTATTTTTTTTTATTTAACTAGGCAAGTCAGTTAAGAACAAATTCTTATTTTCAGTGATGGTCTAGGAACAGTGGGCTAACTGCCCTGTTCAGGGGAAGAACGACTGATTTTTACGTTGTCAGCTCAGGGATTTGATTTTGCAACCTTTCGGTTATTGGCTCAACGCTCTAACCACTAGACTACCTCCCGCGCTACGGTTATTTTACTCCTGCTCTTTTAATGCTTTGTACATTTTTTTACCTAACTTTTTTTTCTTAAAACCACTTAAGGATCTGCCCCTTTTTTTCAATTTTTGCCTGAAATGACGTATGCAAATCTAACTGCCTGTAACTCAGTCTCTGAAGAAAGGATATGCATATTCTTGGTACCATTTGAAAGGAAACACTTTGAAGTTTGTAGAAATGTGAAAGGAATTTAGGAGAATATAACACAATAGATCTGGTAAAAGATAATACAAAGTATCTGCTTTTTTTTCTCCTTTGTATTTTTTTTGTACCATCTTTGAAATGCAACAAAGGCCATAATGTATTATTCCAGCCCAGGTGCAATTTGGATTTTGGCCAGTAGATGGCAGCAGTGTATGTGCAAAGTTTTAGACTGATCCAATGAACCATTGCATTTATTTTCCAAATTCTGTATCAAGACTGCCCAAATATGCCTAATTTGTTTATTAATAACTTTTAATGTTCAAAATTGTGCACTCTTTAAACAATAGCATGGTATTATTTCACTGTAATAGCTACTGTAAATTGGACAGTGCAGTTAGATTAACAAGAATTTAAGCTCATATGTCTATGTCCTGGGAAATGTTCTTGTTACTTACAACCTCATGCTAATCGCATTAGCCTACGTTAGCTCAACCGTTCCGTGGAAGGGACACGGATCCCGAAGAAGTTTAACTGCATTGTTGTTTAAGGGCTTGTAAGTAAGCATTTCACTGTAAGGTCTACACCTGTTGTGTTCGGCGCATGTGACAAATAACGTTTGATTTGAAGATTTGATTTGGTATATCAATCTCCCCAGGATGAGAGTAATAAGTTGGGTGATTCACTCTGTCCACAAGGGGGCACTGCTCCCGCATAGGTGGCTCATTAGTGATTCATTGCTGATTCCTGACTTGCTCACTAGTCCCTCTGAATCGCTTAGTGATGCAGGTAATGGCTTCTATAGGTGATTGGTTTCATTCCTGTGAATTAGATTCAATTCTGAATAGCCCCGGTCTTCCCACTGAAGGGGTACATTTTTTCAGAGCTGTCTGTCCCTGTTTCAGCTGGGTTACAAGTTGCTGTGGCACTGGTACCCATGACTGGTTGGTATGACAACCTTCATGAGGGCGTTTTTCGCATGGGTTTATTTTTAATGTGTGGGGTCCAGCGCAGGGTGCCTGCGTAAACCGAGTGAGGCTCATTGTGACAGAAGAACCTTCAAGGGGCACTGCCAATTGGGGTGCGTTACTGATTGCCGGAACTGCCAAACCCAGAGTGAACCGGGCTTCTGGCAAATCTTGGCGAATAAACACAGTTGTGTCAACCCAAAGTTCCACAGGGTTCACAGTTTGGATCCCGTGACACGGTTGGCATCAGTTGCTAGGACCGATACGTTCTGTCCAGTGATCCTGCTGGGTCTGAGGTGTTGTTTGGCGTTGCAGCTAGCCACCTATCAAGCTAGCTGGGTTTTCTTGAGAGCTTGAATGCTGTTAGTCATTGTGACTGGGAACATGCATTGTCCCGAGCTTGTGGCTGTCTGGATCCCTGCTGTTTGTTGTTGGAATTGCGAGAAGTAACAGCCTAACCTGCGTTTCTACCATTACAAAGACCAAAGCTGGCGGGAGTACCGTTGAGGACAGATGAAGGATCTTTTAAAGGAACAAAAATAGTTCTACAAGCAGTTACAACAACAAGAAAATAGTTAAGTGTTTTGTCCAAATACTGGAATCAAATAATAAAATAATGAACAACCTGACCAGAGAAGTCCAGGACCTGAAGTAATCAGTAATATGTAAGTCATTGAGAGAGGACACCAGTTCTGTATGTGAATCCATGATAACAATGACGGAGAAATCAGATTATCTCGAGGGACAATCAAGGTGGAACAACATGGTTGTGGACTGAATTGCAGAATCGTCACATGAGACCTGGACGGAGTCGGAGGACAAAGTGAGAGAAATGATTGAGGTGGAGCACGCCCACAGGGCTGGAAAAAAAACACCACCAGCCCAGGTGACAGGCCCAGGCCAATAGTGGTCAAGTTCCTGAGGTTCAAGGACAAGGTAGCAGCTCTAGAAAGAGCCATTTTTTTTATTTATCCTTTATTTAACTAGGCAAGTCAGTTAAGAACAAATTCTTATTTTACAATGACGGCTCACACCGGCCAAACCCGGACGACGCTGGGCCAATTGTGCGCCTCCCTATGGGACTCCCAATCACGGCCTGTTGTGATACAGGCTGGATTCAAACCAGGGTGTCTGTAGTGACGCTTCCAGCCCTGAGATGCAGTGCCTTAGACCGCTGCGCCACTCGGGAGCCCTAACAAGGACTATCCTGAAGCTGTGCGCCAGAAGAGGAAGAACTTATCCCAGCCATGAAAGTGGACAGAGCGCGTGGAGACATTGCTTACATTCACTATGACAGGCTCATTGTCCACCCTCCCTCCCAAAAGCCTATGCTTCAACCGTGCAGCACACACACACAAACATACTAACACACATATACTTGCACACACACATACTTGCGCACACACACACACATACTTACACATACACCAACTGATTTAATGGACTGCTGAAGGTATATATAATTTATCTTGCTTTGTTTGCTTTTGGGGGAGGTGTTGCTGTATATATTCAGAGCCATATCCCTGTAATGCTTAGAGAATATCTTATGTCAAGTGTTATTGAAGTGTTGTGGTTGCAGGTTCACCTGGCACATCTAAAGCCATTTCTTTTGGGGTGTTGCTATAGGCCACCAAGTGCTAACAGTCCGTATCTAAATAATATGTGGGAAATGCTTGAGTGTATGATGTAAACAGAGAGGTCTACTTTCTTGGGGACCTGAATATTGACTGGTTTTCATCAAGCTGTCCAATCAAGAGGTACAGTGGCAAGAAAAGGTTTGTGAACCTTTTGGAAATACCTGGAGTTCTGCATAAATTGGTCATAAAATTTGATCTGCTCTTCATCTGGGTCACAACAATAGACAAACACAGTCTGCTTAAACTAATAACACACTAACAATTATACGTTTTCAAGTCTTTGACATTCACAGTGCAGGGTGGGAAAAGTATGTGAACCCTAATAACTGGTTGACCCTACTTTGGCAGCAATAACCTCAACCAAACGTTTTCTGTAGGATCAGACCTGCTGGAGGAATTTTGGACCGTTCCTCTTTACAAAACTGTTTCAGTTCAGCAATATTCCTGGGATGTCTAGTGTGAACTGCTCTCTTGAGGTCATGCCACAGCATCTCAATAGGGTTGAGGTCAGGACTCTTGACAGGCCACTCCAGAAGGCGTATTTTCTTATGTTGAAGCCATTCTGTTGATTTACTTCGGTGTTTTGGGTCATTGTCCTGTTGCATCACCCAACTTCTGTTGAGCTTCAATTGGCTGACAGATAGCCTAACATTCTCCTGCAAAATGAATTAATACATTTTTCCGTCGACGATAGCAAGCTGTCTAGGCCCTGAGGCAACAAAGCAGCCCCAAACCATGACGCTCCCTCCACCATACTTTACATTTGGGATGCAGTTTTGATGTTGGTGTACTGTGCCTTATTTTCTCCACACATAGTGTTGTGTGTTCCTTCCAAACTACTCAACTGTAGTTTAATCTGTCCGCAGAATATTTTCCAGTAGCGCTGTGGAACATCTAAGTGCTCTTTTGCAAACGTGCAGCAATGTTTTTTTGGACAGCAGTGGCTTCTTCCGTGGTGTCCTCCCATGAACACCATTCTTGTTTATTGTTTTACGTATCGTAGACTCGTCAACAGAGATGTTAGCATGTTCCAGAGTTTTCTGTAAGTCTTTAGCCGACACATTCGGCTAAACCTCATTCTTCTTAACCTCATTGAGCATTCTGCGCTGTGCTCTTGCAGTCATCTTTGTTGGACAGCCACTCCTAGGGAGAGTAGCAAACAGTGCTGAACTTTCTCCATTTATAGACAATTTGTCTTACCGTGGACTGATGAACATCAAGGCTTTTAGAGATACTTTTGTAACCCTTTCCAGCTTTACGCAAGTCAACAATTCTTAATCTTAGGTCTTCTGAGATCTCTTTTGTTCGAGGCATGGTTCACATCAGGCAATGCTTCTTGTGAATAGCAAACTGAAATTTTGTGATTTTTTATTTTTTTTTCATAGGGCAAGGCTGCTCTAACCAACATCTCCAATCTCGTCTCATTGATTGGACCCCAGGTTAGCTGACTCCTGACTCCAATTATCTTTTGGAGAAGTCATTCGCCTAGGGCTTCACATACTTTTTCAAACCTACACTGTGAATGTTTAAATGTATTCAATATACACAAGAAAAACACAATTTGTGTGTTATTAGTTTAAGCACACTGTTTGTCTATTGTTGTGACTTAGATGAAGATCAGATCAACTTTGATGACCAATTTATGCAGAAATCCAGGTAATTCCAAGGGTTCACATACTTTTTCTTGCCATATCAGTTCTGTTATACATTATTTTAACAGTTTTCGAAACTTCAGACTGTTTTCTATCCAATACTACCAATTATATGCATATCCTAGCTTCTAGGCCTGAGTAACAGGCATTTTACTTTGGGCACACCACACACTCCGAACACTGCCCCCGAGCCCTAAGAAGTTAAGAACAAATTCTTATTTACAATGACGGCCTACCAAAAGGCAAAAGGCCTCCTGCGGGGACGGGTGCCTGGGATAAAAAAATATATACAATATAAATATAGGACAACACACACATCACAACAAGAGAGACAACACAACACTACATAGAGACCTAAGACAACATAGCAAGGCAGCAACACATGACAACACAGCATGGTAGCAACACAACTTAACAACAACATGGTAGCAACACAACATGGTGGAAACATTGGGCACAGACAACAGCACAAAGGGCAAGCAGGTAGAGACAACAATAGATCACACAAAGCAGCCACAGCTGTCAGTAAGAGTGTCCATGATTGAGTCTTTGAATGAAGACATAAAACTGTCCAGTTTGAGTGTTTTTTGCAACTCGTCCCAGTCGCTAGCTGCAGCGAACTGAAAAGAGAAGTGACCCAGGGATGTGTGTGCTTTGGGGACCTTTAACAGAATGTGACTGGCAGAACGGGTGTTGTATGTGGAGAATGAGGGCTGAAGTAGATCTCTACGATAGGGGGCAGTGAGGCCTAAGAGGGTTTTATAAATAAGCATCAACCAGTGGGTCTTGCGACGGGTATACAGAGATGACTAGTTTACAGATGAGTATAGAGTGCAGTGATGTGTCCTATAAGGAGCATTGGAGGCAAATCTGATGGCCGAGTGGTAAAGAAAATCTAGCCGCTTGAGAGCACCCTTACCTGCCGGTCTATAAATTATGTCTCCGCAATCAGCATGGGTAGGACGGTCATCTGAATCAGGGTTAGTTTGGCAGCTGGGGTGAAAGAGGAGCGATTACGATAGAGGAAACTTAAATTTACTTTAGCCTGCAGCTTTGATATGTGCTGAGAGTTGGACAGTGCACCGTCTAGCCATATTCCCAAGTACTTGTATGAGGTGACTACCTCAAGCTCTAAACCCTCAGAGGTAGTAATAACACCTGTTGGAAGAGGGGAATTCTTCGTACCAAACCACATGACCTTTGTTTTGGAGGTGTTCAGAACAAGGTTAAGGGTAGAGAAAGCTTGTTGGACACTAAGAAAGCTTTGTTGTAGAGCATTTAACACAAAATCTGGGGAGGGGCCTGAGTAGAAGACTGTATCTGCATATAAGTGGATGAGAGAGCTTCCTACTGCCTGAGCTATTATGTTGATGTAAATTGAGAAGAGCGTGAGGCTTAGGATTGAGCCTTGGGGTACTCCCTTGGTGGCAGGCACTGGCTGAGACAGACGATTTTTGGACTTTATACACTGCACTCTTTGAGAGCGGTAGTTAGCAAACCAGGCCAAAGAACCCTCAGACACCAATACTCCTTAGCCGGCCGACAAGAATGGAATGGTGTACCGTATCAAAAGCTTAGGCCAAGTCAATAAAAATAGCAGCACAATATTGCTTAGTATCAAGGGCAATGGTGACATCTTTGAGGACATTTAAGTTTGCAGTGACACATTATAACCTGAGTGGAAACCAGATTGCATACTCGAGAGAATACTATAGACATCAAGAAAGCCAGTCAGTTGATTATTGACAAGTTTTTCCAACACTTTTGATAAACGGGGCAAAATAGAAATAGGCCTATAACAGTTAGGATCAGCTTGATCTCCTGTTTTTAAATAAAGGACGAACCGTGGCTGCCTTCCAAGCAATGGGAACCTCCCCAGAAAGGAGATAGGCTTGGCAATGATAGGGGCAGCAACCTTGAAGAAGAAAGGGTCTAAACCGTCTGACCCAGATGTTTTTTTAGGGTCAAGTTTAAGGAGCTCCTTTACCAGTGACTGCCTGCAGGGAGAAACTTTGTAGTGGGGCAGGGGAAAAAGAGCAGCCATTACGAACACAGGCTGTAAAACAGTGATCACTAAGGTCATTACAGAACACCAGACTGATACCTGTCAGGATTATTTGTGAGGATAACATCGAGGAGAGTAGCCTTTTTTGGGTGTTTGGAGTCATACCTTGTGGGATTGGTAATAATCTGAGAAAGATTTAGGGAGTCCTATTGCTGTGGTTTAAGCATGTCCCAGTTTAAGTCACCTAGCAGGACAAATTCAGACTTAGTGTAAGGGGCCAGGAGAGAGCTTAGGGCATTTAGGGTACAGGCCGGTGCTGATGGAGGACGATAACACCCAGCAACAGTCAACAAAGAGCTATTTGAAAGTTAAATGCTTAAAACCTGCAAATCAAATTGTTTGGGGACAGACTTGGTGGAGACTGAAGGTGATCCTTGGTAAAGATTGCCACTCCCCCACCTTTGGAAGATCGGTCTTGCCGAAAAAGGTTATAACCAGAAACCATCAGTATTCAAAACACTCTTCCTTAACCACGTCTCAGTAATGACCAATTTATCTGAATTGGAGCTGTTAACTTACACTTAAAATGTATTCATTTTAGGTAATATGCTTCAAGTGTTAACGTGCATAAAACCCAGGCTTTTACGAGAGCAGAAATCAGTGAAGCAGATATCAGAGCACAAGTCAGAATTGGGGCTAGCAACAGTAGATGGGCCAGCGTGTACATGCACATTTCCAGATATCATCAACAGTAATACAATCAAGGCACGGCGCTAGAACAGGGAGAGCTCTGCAGTGCTGATTTATGACATCTGAATGTGCATCAGATGGCAACAAGATCATATTGTACAGCAATATCATCAGGTAACATGAATACAAAGCCGGCGAGAGGTGGTTAGAATAGGATGGGAGCCCAAACGTTCATGTAACCAATAGAGTCCCGAGTGTGGGAACAAACATAGTCTGTCCCACGGTTGGGTAAAGAAAGTTTGTAGTCAACAAAGCATGTCGGAGTCATGAGGCAAATTGCAAAATGCACAAGAATAAAAGAAATGGATAATGACTTGGGGCTAGCCATTGTAAGTTCAGAGTCACTCGTCCCAACAGTGTGTGTGTGCTGGAGGCGAGCGAAAGCTCGGGAGAGAGGGGTAAGTGTGGTGGGGGTACCTGTACCAGACAGGGGGAGACAGGCCAGGGCAGACGGTGAACATATCGCCAGGTGGAATTCAAGCACACCCCTCCTAAGACAACCTGGTGGTCTGGGGCTCCCCCAGGAACACCATATCGATACTGAACTTAGCATGGACACCCGTTCGACATAGCGTGCTGCAGCCCGGCGCTCCTCAGCTCACTCTATCCGCCAACTCACTCGATCCAACATTTTACCTCAACTAGCCTGTACCCCTGCACACTGACTCGGTACCGGTGCCCCCTGTAAATAGCCTCGTTATTCTGATTGTGTTACTATATTTTTTATTTTTTTATTTTAATACCACACAAATTACTGCAGGCTTAGAATGGACAGAGATAGGCCTGTGTTGATCTTAACATATTTCTTCAATGGCAAAGCAGAGTGTCTTGGTTGCAACGAAACTGTTCCTGTTTGCAAATAATTAAATCTGAGACGTCATTAGGAATCTGACTGAGCATGGTACATTCAAAACATAGGCCTCCCACAGTAAATACAATTAATTATATTCCCCAATGCATCAACAACCAAGAGAATGAACTAAAGAGAAACAAGGAAAAGACAGAAGAAAACAGCAAACAACAATGAAAAAAAAAAACATAAAACAAAATAATACATTTAAAACAAAGGACATCAAGGACAACTAAAATCATAACAGTAATGCCAACTGTATATGTTTGTGTGCATGTCTGGCACTATCACATGTATGTGTGTGTTCTTGTATGTGTTTATTTGAATGAGAGTGTGTGTATATGCCTGTGTACAAACACCTGCATGGCATCAGCCTCGGGCAATCCGGCATTAGTTTTAAAAACACTGCCACTTAGTGGCATTCAAATGTACTTTTATTATGTTTTATTTTGACTTTTATTTTATTTTTGACCATCATTCTCTCTCTCACACAGCAACTCCACTCCCACTTTTCTCCAAATCCAACTCCACTCCCACTTGTCTCCAATTCCACATACCAACCCCCAGCTTCCCTCAGCCCATCCCATCTATCTCTGATGGCCACCCACTTCGGGTTTCTACGCAACGCATATCTTTCAACTATGCTGTGATGTTTAACGTACAATTTCAATCTATCTAATCGAATAGTGTTACTTTTTATTATTACTTTTTATTTTAGCCTACTTGGTAAATATTTTCTTGTTCTTGAACTGCACTGTTGGTTAAGGGCTTGTAAGTAAGCATTTCACGGTAAAGTCTACACTTGTTGTATTCGGCGCATGTGGCAAATAACGTTTGATTTGAAGCAGCAGGCAACGGGAGTAGGTGTCATACCCACTTGGGAGAAGGTTTTATTTCTGGAGGCAGATTTCTTGTAGAAAATGCCAGTTAATGGTCTTGGAACAGCAGGAGGGGGCTTCAAAGACACCTGCTACTTGTTGTGCCCAAAGGCCTCGACACCTTTAACTTCACACCTTAGTGCTAATTGAAGTTGTATCAGGTCTGTCCTTGCAAGCCCTGGGACCCTTAACTCAGCATTCAGTCCCCATAAAGTAAAATATATCATTGTAATGTACTTAATTCATTTTTTTTTTCTTCTTCTTTGCTTTCAAAATAGCATCAGACCAAACACTACACACTCAGTTCCAGGTTGGATGGTGTCCTCAGGTCTCTGCTGTTTGTTTGCTAGAGCACCCTCCGTATAGTTTGGAAAAAGAAAAGCTTGGAAGCAGTAATCTCTCCAGTTAATTTTGGTTTAAAATTAGTTGTAGGTTTGGTGTTTTGATCTGGAGCGAAGGCCATGCTGTGAAGAGTAGCATCCTGCATATGTACCTGCCGAAAAATCCAAGTTTATCGAACTCCAAATCTATCCTTTTGTAAAAAAACATGGTGAAAAATGTGATCTCCCAGCTGTCTCTCTCTCTCTCTCTCTCTCTCTCTCTGAAGGGGGCGTGATGTTCGTGTGTGTGTGTGTGTGTGTGTGTGTGTGTGTGTATATGTATGTATGTGTATATATACACATACGCGCGCACACACACACACGTAACAGTAAAGCTTCCGTCCCTCTCCTCGCCCCTACCTGGGCTCAAACCAGGGACCCTCTGCACACATTAACAACTGCCTCCCACGAAGCATCGTTACCCATCGTTCCACAAAAGCCGCGGCCCTTGCAGAGCAAGGGAAACAACTTCTTCAAGTTCTCAGAGCGAGTGACTTCTCCGATTGAAACGCTATTAGAGCGCACCTCGCTAACTAGCTATCCATTTCACACTGGTTACACTCACCCCCCTTTTGACCAATTCCTTTTCCGCAGGAACCAGTGATCCGGATCAACAGCGTCAAAGTACGTTCATCTCTAGGAGACAGAACGCATCTCCTTCCTGAGCGGTATGACAGCTGCGTGTTCCCATGGTGTTTATACTTGCGTACTATTGTTTGTACAGATGAACATGGTACCTTCAGGCGTTTGGAAATTGTTCCTAAGGATGAACCAGACTTGCGGAGGTCTACAATTTTTGGGCTTGGCTGATTTCTTTTGATTTTCCCATGATGTCAAGCAAAGAGGCACTGAGTTTGAAGGTAGGCCTTCAAATACATCCACAGGTACACCTCCAATTGACTCAAATGATGTCAATTAGCCTATCAGAAGCTTCTAAAGCCATGACATCATTTTCTGGAATTTTCCAAGCTGTTTAAAGGCACAGTCAACTTAGGGTATGTAAACCTCCGACCCACTGGAATTGTGATACAGTGAATTATAAGTGAAATAATCTGTCTGTAAACAATTGTTGGAAAAATGACTTGTGTCATGCACAAAGTTGATGTCTTAACCGACTTGCCAAAACTATAGTTTGTTAACTTCTCAGGGAGCAGCTCCCGAGGTGACGGTTTTGGAGAGCCTGGCGTGCCCAAAGTAAAATGCCTCCCATTCAGGCCCAGAAAATAGGATATGCATATATTTAGTACCATTGGATAGGAAACACTCTGAATTTTCCAAAACTGTTAACCATTTGTCTGTGAGTGAAACAGAACGGATATGGCAGGCAAAACCCCGAGGAATTTCTGTCCTGGAAAAAGTGATTTTGACACATTGCTCATTTGGGAACCCCTCCCTCATGAAAATGACCATATAAGGGCATATTAATGCAGTACACATCGCTTCCTTATGATGTCAGCAGCCTCGAGATGGTGTTTTCCTCCATTTTGGATGCTTTAGACCAGAGAAAACGACCAAACAAGTGGGTCCCCCCTTGATGTCAACAGTACCCAGGGCGCGCGCCCGAGAAGTCGCGCAGTGTCTTATTAACCGTCTTTAGAGCTCAGTTTATATTCCGGTTGATTTATAATAGTAAATATACGTAAAAGTGTTCCTAAGGATACATTTAAAACTATGTTTGAATGTTCTTGGACAAGTTTATAGGTATAAGATGAACGAGTTCGCGCCACGTTTCAATGGACTAGTGGAGGCTGTCGTTTCTGACTATGACGCGCGAACCAAATGGAGATTTATGGATATAATACATGACTTTTTCTAACAAAAGAACCATGGATTGTCTTCGTTGGACACTTAGGATGACCTCAGCAGAAGTTCTTCAACAGGTAATTGATTTGTTTTCGCTGTGAAATGTGTTATGTGTGTGCCACGCTGGCTAATGAATTCATGGCTATG